>VNJS01001668.1:0-16334 GCA_008042575.1 Drosophila watanabei | reverse complement strand
GCATATCGAATTCATAACTCGACGACTGCCTTTCTCTTGTTCGAGTCACAGTCCTTGCTGGCGGTTCTCTTCTTCTGCGGTACAGTGAAGCCCGGCGGAAACCTGTTTGCATTATTAAGTAACCGCTGTGCCCGGGGTAGCCGGTTGCTCTGCATGGCTTCTTCGGCTTGTTCTGCTCCTCAAGAAGATTTTTATGCTGCCTTCACTTCTATTCCCCGATGTCAGCACGAAACTTTCGTTTTTTATACCCGCTACACCATGGGATTTACGGGTATATTGAAATGTAAGAGTACTGTGCTTTATTATTTGTTTTATATACTTTAAACATGAAAAGAAAAACACATGAGAAATCGTTAAAAATCCGCTTTCTGATCTTTCGAAATTATACGTAAAGTGCTTACAAAGAGCGCTTAAAATTCCCAAGTACAAATTCTATGGGGACAGGATTATATAATAGTCAAAGTTCAATTTATATAAATTTAATTATCTGAAAAGCCTTCGATCTAGCCAGAATGTTTGGCTAATAATATAATAATGCTATTTAAACCCAAAAAATGCGCCTTTGATGCTTTACCTTTAAAATAATCTCTTTCTGCTGGGAAATCTTTGATATTCAAGGATAATTAATCCTTTTTTACTATTATAGGGTATATCTCAATCGAGAAAGGCTTTCTAAGTCGCCTCCCTCCTGTGCCCCCTCTCGCGCTGCTGCATGTTGGCTTGTCTGTTTGTCTGGGCCGCTTGTTAATTCGAAATAAAAACAGGAAAATTTACTTTACAATCTGTGCTAAAATCGTAAATTTTTAGCCCGGCTCAGGGGAGCGGCTGTTTTTGTTGCCGTTGCCGTTGCCGTTGCCACTGCTGTCTCGGTATCCGAGCCCAGGCCGCGTCCAGTTGCGCAGGTAAGAGGGCAGGCAAGGTAAGGCGAGGTAAGCTAATCCGCTTGGCCATGACAACGATGACTATTTGTTCTGGGCTCTCGGATCTCCATCTCCTGCCGCTCGGCTCTGTTTGCGGTTCCACGTATTCTCGCATTCTGGTGTTCTCGGGCCGTGCCTAGTTGTTATCTCTTCTTATTTAATTTTTGGCTGCCATTGCCGGAGTCCCTGCCTGTTTCCTCTGCCGCTGTCGTCGTCTAATCTCCCCGGCAGTATCATCACGAACCATGGCTCAACGGAGTCCGACTCGGACGGCGACTCCCGGCTTCCCAGTGTGCGAGCCAGGCCGTTGATTGATGCGTTTCCCATTCGGAATTTATGCCATGGACCATTTTGGGCAAGCGCTAAGCAATTCATTTTTTTTCCAGCGCACCAGTCCTTGCTTTATGTCAGTCCTCCTCAGTCCTCAGCGGTTTAGGGTTGCCTGCTTGGCTACTTTCCCGTCAAACGCGGCTGGGTTTTATGGGCAGGAATATGGGTTTTTTATTCAAATTACTGACAAATGGATAAGCGTTCAGGGGAATGTAATTTCGCAAATATGAAAGGAACGCCAATATTTATGGGATTGAAAAAATAAACATGTTTAAAATAATATATATCCTTACTACTTTTACGGAAAGTAATGTTACCATCCTTACATAGCTAATAATTAATTACCATTTAGTTTTAATACTCTATCAGACGTTTTTAGGTATTTTGTATACTGTTATCACAATATTAAAACAAGGTTCGATTAGTAAAATAGTATAATAAAAATCAAGCAACATTAGTTTTCCTTTCCTTTCAATTTAAGAAGTTTACAATATTTTCTAGCCAGATGGCAGACCTGCCTGGGCTGACATCCCTTCTCCCCATTGCCTGATTTATAGGACTTTTTCATAGATCACAGTGGGCATCACTGATCGCTTCCCTCCAGCTGCAATCAGCGGCTTGATCGAAGCGTGCGATACTCCGCCAGCAACAGCAACATCAGCAACAGCAACATCGGGAGCGTCTTGGGTTGCAGGCACGTTGCCAATGGACAGCGGACCGAGGACAGCGGGCAGCGGGCACGGATGGAGCTGGACGGCGTGCACGTCGAGTGAATCTAAATTGCTAAATACCTTTTTATGGTTACTGGCAGTCGCAGGCTCCACTGTACATCGGCGGAACTTCAATTTAACATTTTAAAAATGTATCTTTGTATCGCTGCGCTGCTCGCTGGCTTTCGCAGAAGCGATCCATAGTTGCTTCATAATGTATTGTATACATTTTGATTTTCCCCTGAATCCGGACTGGCCTCCTGCCTCACCTCCCGATCATTCCCGTGATTCATGCCGCTTTTGGTAGTCGCTCCTTTGGCATGTTTTTAATAGCCCTTCGGGAATTATTCATTTCCATTGTCTCGCTCTCGTCCAATTTCGATTGCCCATCGAGTTATAAACAATTTCAATTATTTTTCCCGTCTCCTTTTCCGCCGTACAGAATTATGCAACTAATTGTCAGGAATTCGGGGCATTTGGCTCCCAAAAAGATGCGCTCTCCTTCCTCGTCGTCATCGCCTGTCTGTCAGCTGGCAAATGCATAATTAACTTGACCTTCATTCAACGGAAGGGATGATGGCTCACATATACTTGGGAAGGGGGTTGGCCCAGGGGTCGAGAAATTGCAGTTATACGACTCGGAATTTTTATTATATATTTCTTGTTTCTCAACGGAGGGGAGGAGCAGGATGAGGAGAAGCTTCTCTACTTCTCAACTTCTCGGGTTCCCAGTTTACGTTTCGTCTTATGCTTTTTATTGGAAATGCTATTAAACGGATTCCGCTGAAAATATTTTCAGAGAACTGCGATCCCGGAATGTCGTTCAAGTTTTGAGTCCCAAAAAGACAGCCAAATACAGCCCAAGCAACCACTTTGACAAGAAATTATAGTTATGTTTTGCTGTATTTCAGGAATTCCATACATAAATATCATACATTTGATCGACTTGGCTTTTTTTGAGGCTCAAAATTATCCTCAAATTTGTCTGCAGACTAATCACAGATGTGAGCGATAAAGCGAGTCTCATAACGGTTTCGTTAATGGGTTTCACTCGGAAAGTCTGTTATGGCTCGGGGAGCGGTTTATGATAATGTGCTTTGAATGATGATCGATTTGAACCCATGAAAAAAGTGACTCACAGAAATATATGCATACATTTTAGGTATTATTTTATCGATATTATAAAGTGTCCATTCTTTTGTTTACAATCGTTAAATAATTACCTTGATTGCGGCATATAATTCTCTGGCACAATAATATTCACGACTATTTAAAGATTGGGTTTTACTGTTGAATAAATACTTTTACTGAAAGATAGATATATAGCAGCGGTCAACAAATTCTGATTTGTGTGCTTCGCGGACTATCCTTATTGCCTAAATTAAGCCCGCCTTTAGCAATCGACTCCAAATAAATTCACGCTGCGAATGAGCCTCAATTGTTTATGTTTATGTTGGTCGTGATAAGACCGCTATGCCCATTAATCCTAGCCACTCCCCAAAGAGACGAAGTGCACGCACCGCAGATCCCCGGCTCGGAACTCGGAACTCGGAGCCCAGAGCGCCGCTCCCCCGTGAGTTAGGGGCCACTTGCAGCGCATATATTTAAAATAATTCCCAAATAATAACAGATCCTCTCGAATGGCTCCCCAGCCAGCCCTCGACGGCACTCGCATAATCTTGCCAGCATTTTACAACAATTACGATATTCTATAAAGCGAGGCGGTAAAAAAAAAACGCTGAAAAAGGGAGAGGAAAAAGGCACTTGGAAATGCCGGCGGCGGCAAATTGCGAGAAAAGCTACAAAAGTATATATCCAGACTTGCCGTATAAGGGCACTCGCGGATCCAATTAGCAAACAATTTATATGCACTTTGTTTGAGGTGCACTTTTGTTTTGATGAAAAAAGAACGGGGGTCGGATCTGGATAAGCTAAGTAATGGATATGGCAGGTGAGGGCAGAGTTTACGCTCTAAATTCCTAATTAAATGTTTGAAAAATATATACTTATACTTGTACAGCTGGTGAAAAATTATGGAATTATGTTCAAAATAGAACTTAGGCTTTACTAAATGTTCAAAACAAAGCTGTATTTTTACTATTACCATTGTAAAATAAAAAATTTACTATTTTAAAAAGCAAATCCTTCGACAACCACGTTTCTGACAGCTTCTAAATACATCTGCTTTAATTTTCGGACCAGTTATAGCCGTAAATCGGATTAAAGTGAAATATTTTTTAATACTTAAGCAGTATGCTGAAGTGTGACACGGGACAGATGGCTGAGTTCAATTTTTTTTGAGTTCACAAATTTTTACAAAACCGGTAGGAAATCCTTATTGATTCTCATTTAAAACTGGTCAAGCGATTGTCCGACATTTGGATTTAAATTGTTTGAAAAACGAAAAAAAAGGGTTGACAATCCTCAAGGCTTTGAAGATATTAAAAAATCAATTGAAGAAAAGAGGATCTGCTTATTTTTGATAAACTAAATTAAAATTAAAATATTATGTGCTGCCTGTAGACTGTATAAATTTGTTCTTTTTTTGTTTCCTTTTTTGTTGTCAAGTACAGGTCACTTAGTATAACTTCGTCTTGGAAATTGATTCGATTCGGAAATGGAATGCGTATCTAACTCGTTTGTTTCTTACTGAAAATAAATACCTTGATCTTATTTAAAAGAAATAATGTGCCTTTATAATGGCGGATACTTTAAGGGCTTTTGCCCAACAAAAGTGGCAATTTTTGGAATATTTTCTCTTGGTTGTCGCAGTATATTTTATCTAAATAAGTTTAAAGAATTTTTGGCCAAAAGAGAACTAAAAATATTAGGAAGTATTCCAACGTCAGCTGTTTTTTTAACCTACTATCAGAAAAAAAGAGTTCGGAACATTAAAAAAATCGTATCTGCGTAAGTTTCGTGCGAAATCGAAATTTTGACACAACACGACTATAACATTAGTTTACCTTTTCTTAATCGCGTAAGTCCTTTAAAAACAATAGATTAATTTAGGGTACCTCCGAATGCTTAATGCTACTGTTCTACCATCGCTTTATCAAGCATTTGGATATACTTCACCCTGTTCCAATATGAACCGTTTCCTTGGGACCCTCTTAGCGGAAACCTTGTGTATTTATGTACGGTCGAAGGTTTACGACTTCCCTTCAAGCAGCGGCTGATACAAGCATCAAAGATACAAAAAAAAGAACCAGTGCTTAAATTTAGCACTATTTAAAAATGTATTCCAATAACTGCAATCATAAAAGTAACTTATACGAAAGTCTTTGATTAATTCAGCATTAGCTTTCTTGAAATCCGGGTTCTCAAAGGAACAGAAAAGAGAGCAGATAGACCTGGCTATATAAACTGCTGCCTTAAAAATAGCTCAACCGTCTATCAAGTTGCTTGAACTGAGCAAGACAGCTTAAATTTTTCCAGTTCATACTTTGATTCATACATTGTCTGGCCGGGGTAGTGGTGTTAGCTTTCAAGATATCATTTCCAATTCATCCTTCTCTGCCATACCGAATTCTGCTCCGCTTCTTGTCCCTCCGCTTGGGCGTCACATTTTCGAGACATTTAATACGCTCCGGGGCTCACATTTTCCCGGGTGAGCTGCACTTAACCATTTTGATTGCAGTTTCAAATTGCAGTTATTAACGGCAGGGGAGCGGAAGCGAAGAAAGGGGGAGGCGGGGGCAATGGCAGTGGCAGGGGCAGGTAGTACTGTCACTCAGGTTGACATATGGGGGTTGCTGCTGCTGCTGCCGCTGAGCCCTCGTGTTACACATCCATATTTAGTTGCCTCTGATGCGGGCGCAATATATTTAAACAAATTGTTTTCGTTCTTGCTTTGTCGTTGCTACTTGGGATCTCGTTATAAGGGTCGCACCTGCCCAGGGGAAAAGCTCATGGTCTGCACTGGGAAAAATTAAACCCATTGATCGGCTGAAAGTAAGATAGTTTTTAATAATGGAAGATTTACATTTTATTAATTATGCATTTATATATGTTGATAGATTGTTTTGTTCTTTAATCAAAGGAATATTTAAATACTTTTAATTTAACATTATTAATAGTTACAAAATGTAACATGATTTAAGGCTGAATATACAAATACCTCTCCACTATACTGCCCAGTAATTGGTAAACAATTTTAAATTATGAATAAATCTACAACCAACTCAAATATTTTCCCAAGTATACTCTTTATTTCCAGTGAACTCTGAAAAAACACACAGAGCTCTCTTTGCAGATGGTGCGCTCGTTTGGCCAAAGTATCCAAGGGATTAAGCCTGTGCATGAAATGTATCTGGCAGCGCCTGCGTTTTGCCTGGCACGCTATAATTTAGCATAAATTGTCCATGCTGTCGAGATTAATGTATCTAATGACCTGATTTGCTGATTTACAGTAATTTCCAGCTTATGGCGCGCCGGAGAATTGCCAACACACACACACATGTCTGGCTGTGGCCGCTACCTGCAGATACTCGAATATATTTTGTTTGCCAGGCGCTTTCCAGGAAGTGTGCGGCAGATACACGAAAGATACGCTGCGAATCGCTTGTCCCGCATCCGTATCTGAACCCGAGACTTAGATGCCAAATCCACGAATCCCTGGCATATGTACAAGTATCTGCAGCCCCGTCCCCAGCTCCGGCACCTCCTGCGGAAATGAATCTGCGGCCATTAATCATGCGGCCAATAGGAGTTTTTCTAGCCGGTTCCCCGGACGACCAGGCACCACATCTTCAGGGCTCGCTGGTCTAATGACGGGTTAGCCAAAGGGATCGTGCACCAGGTCCAGGTCTCTGGGTCTGTGTGCGCCTCTTGGAAAAATGGGATTTTCAGATTGGATTGTTGCTTACCCAGATTTAGTACGGGTTTGCCACTAGCCTAAGATAGGAAAGCAGTTGGGATTAAAAAAAGTGGCGAGGTGATTAAGATATTCGCTAAACATTCACGGGTCTGAGTCAGAAATATTTCCTTAAATATTGAAATAGATAGAAATTGCTGGTTTTCATTCCTCGTATTAATATTGGTCTAAAAGATTGTTGCTATTATTAAAAAAAAAAACTATAGCGGCATTAGCCTGAATTTAAATAAAAATATATATATGTACTAGTTATTAAGATAGGTTTAAGGCATCGCGGAATCAATGATAGAGCACATTTTTGATTGCTTGATAATATCTTTGTAAAGAATATATCTTCTTGCACTAACTGGCACCTGTTGTAAGGAAAATAAATCATCTAAGTAAACATTCCTTCACTTGAGGCCTTGGGAAGAGCGAATTCTGTCAGTTACTGAAATAATATTCCTAAAACAGTCACATCTCTGTCCAATAATGAAGCAGCTTGCCACAAGAGATAATTTTTCCCATAGATCTCTTGAAGGACTTCAAACGGGATTTTCTTTATCATTTTTTGAGCAGAGCCAACGTATCAGACATAATTTGGCGCCCATTCCGTCCGCTCCACTCGCATTCCCGCTTCACAATCAAGCGGCAAAGGGGTAAAAAACATATGAAGGAGGGGGCAGAGCTCTCCGCTTGCAAGACCCCAATCCCAAGTGAACCAAATCGAATCGAATCGCAGAGAGTGGAAACGAGACGAATGGAAATCGAATGAAAATGGGAATAAAACTCATTGCACGGCCACTTGAGACGCCTTGAAACGCCTTTGACGGCTGTCGGTTTGCTCTGCAAAGCTACCATGCACTGGAAAAATAATTATATAGTTTTTCAATCGTGTTAGCTCTTATGAAATAAGTATTTTGCTAAGTATAACATGGAAATATTTATTTACCGATATGTTAATCTTAATCTTATTATTGGAAAAGAGATCTTTTAGAATAAGTTACCAATATTTAAGTCTTAATTTCAAGTAAAGTAAAGAATAAACTCCCTTGTCTTTTAAATTGAAAGTCCCGGTTTTGGACTTTTGCCATTTCAGTGTAGCAAACACCTCCACAATCAATTTTTTCGAGCTCCCCCACCGAGCTCGCTCCCCACTTCCTGCTCTGATCCAATAACAAATCGATGGCAGCGATAATTTCCACACGCAGCTGCTGCCGCTGTCCTGCATCTATTTATCTTGCTACCCCTTTCCAGGTCCGATTCCCCCACTCCCGTATATACGTATATATATCTTTTGCTGCCTGCGTATTTTTGTATTAAGCCCTTGAGTGCGATATTGCGGCTCAAGTGCGAAAGCAGGGAAGCCTTAAGCTTTTCATTTTGCGAGCGGAAATAAAACATAAAAGTAACTCTTGGATGTTTAATGATAAAGTTTGCCCCTCGTTTCACCCCTCAGCCTCGTTTCGAGAGTGTGTTTGGCATTGTTCATTACGGCCACGCCCCTTGGTCCTCAGCCGCCCTTTTGCGCTGGTTTTTGCGTTTTTGCGTTTTTGCACGCTCAGCGAATAAAAAAATACAGGAATGAACAACAAAGAAAATAAGGAGCGAAAAACAAAAACGGAACGGGAATTGTTGAAAGGGAAAAACGCATTAATTACGCTTTTTCAGCATAAAAAGCAGAAATCGAATCGAACGGATGTGCCCGGGGTGGTTCGGGTATTATTTTTATTGCCCGGCTTCCGAAGGATATACTCCCAGGACACCATCCAGGCCCGGATCCATTCGGCCCGGTTTACCGCCCGATTATGCGCACTCTGTGGATAATTTCTGGGCGTTCCCGAAACTATCTCGAAACTAAACTCTGGCCAGCTGACACGCTCCATTAAAGAGGCCGCCGAGGGAGGAAAGAGCAGGGACAGGCCGGAAGTGAATAAATGAAAATCGACAGTTTTCAAATTAACCGGTGCAATGACAAACGCCAGGGCAACGCGCAATCAACAAACTATCAAACACAAAATTGTCAAAAAGAAATTGAAAGGGAACAGCCTCGAGATGGACGAGGCCAACGCAGCCAAGCGAGGGCCGCAAAAAAGGCAACCGCAAAGATACGGGAAAAAATGTCAGCGAATTCAGAAGATACAGATAGAAAGGTCACACCTGCTGTCAGAATGGTAGATCTAATCAAATTTGACTTTTTATACTTATTAACATTTATTTGCTGCCACCATATCACTAAGAATAGCGTTATGCCTAATTGTAGCTTGAGCTTATATACAATTAATTGATTAAAAACAAAAACAAATTTTAAATTAATATATATTTTTCAAATTTTGAATTTATTAATAATAATACTAAAAAACTTTAAGTGTATTTTCTAACAAATTTGTTTGTCTACAATTTAAATATTATAATATTGATTTTAAAAAAGATTCTTTAAAGTTAGAAGTATTTTATTGTAAACTGATTTACGAACATAAGTATTTACACCGACACAATTTTTTAAGCTTTCATCCCCTAAGTGAAAAAGGGTAATGTGATTGATTGATCTCCTGGTTAATCCTTTTTAATCCTATTAGACTCACGTTCTTATTTCACGTTTATATGAATAGAAAATATATTAAAAAGTAAATAAAATATTTCTATTCAAAACCAGCATGTAATAATCCCAACATATTTTACTCGCATTAAGTTTGGAATATTTATTACAAAAAGAAGAAATCTGAAACTGGTTGGCATTTGTAATTATAAGCCTATGTTGCTATTATTTTGGCCGCAGCTGTCTGGCCGAAAAGTGCCGCTGCAACTGTCGCTAATTGCTCCGATGAGGACTGAGCACAGACCGAGGACTGTGGGCCGAGGTCTGCGTGGTTAGAGGGCTGGAGGTGGAGGGGAAGGTTAAATACTGTTGCCAGGAAGTTGTTGAAAATCAAGCGAAACGAAATGACTTGGCCGGGCCGGTCGTCCCCACCCCGCTCCTTCTTGTTGAACACCCCTCTCGCATATCTCCGATGGCAGACCGCAGAGCAGCAGCGCAGGGCCGAAGGGCTAGGAGAGGGGTGCTCAAACAGTTGCCCCGGGCGGCGAGGGAAGTTGCAAGACTCATTAGCATTTTTTGCTGGCGGCTGGCGGCTTTTATTATATGCATGTTTTTCCTTCGTTTCTCTCTTTTTTTTTATTGATAATTTATGCAGTCGCACTTGTGGGTTGTAAATCGTTTGATAACACGCAAAACTTGCTAACGGAAAGTGCCAAAAAATGTGCCCAGAGGGTTAAAACGCACACACACACACACGCTGGCTGGCTATGTAAATGAGATGTGTCTCAGCCAAAAGTTGTGAGTTTGAATTTAACGAAGGATGGTGTGCGATCCTATGGATGACTGAGCCGTCAAAGAAAACCATTATATTATACTACACTGTCAAATAAACTATTTTTTAGAATTTTTTGGTGAAAAAATGAGAAAGAAATGAAAAATGTTTGACATCATCATCATTACCAAGAAGTACTTTATGAAGGGGTTCAGTTTTACCACCAACATAAGATACGTTTTATAATAAAAACGAAGATATCCAATTCATGTTTTTCACCAGGAAATCTGAGTCCCTTCATTAAGGCCGAAGGCTTATAATTAAGAGGACATGGTGATGATCTTTATCAATTTTTTGGCTCATCTTTGTATTATTTTCCGTTAGGGGTTCGTATAAAAGCCTGTCGAAATTGTCACGATGCGAATAAATGTGTGAGAGGTTCCGAGCCATTCGAGCGTCCAACCATCCATATCCATCCATCCCATTTTTCCCGTTTATCACCTTGTTGTCCCGCACCGTCATGTATTGTTGTCTTTTCCCACCATTCCGCAAACTGCGTTTGTCCATTGTTTGTGTTGCTGCTGTTATTGTTATTGCGCTCGTGTATTGTATTACCATATCTATTCGATCCCGTCACTACTTAAGTTCTATTGTAAGCCGCCTGGGTCACATGTGGGCCTCCCCTCGTCCCTTTTTTTGCTGCACTGAGAGCAAAGGTGGGTTGTATATAACCAACATTTTTTTTTAAATAATTAAAATTCATTGTTTGAGATTAAAGGTTTACTTTTGCAGCATAAAACATGAACTCGTTTTAAGAAATCCGAGAAATTTATCTCAGTGCATACCTGCATCCCTGTCCCACTTCCTTGGCTGCTTTTTGTTTGTGCGAATGTGACAGAATGGCCAGTGCCAGGGGCAAAAAGAAGGGACAGTCAGTAATATATAGAGAATAGAAGGTAAAGAATAAGAAGCCGGCGGAGGAGCTGCAGCGGGAAAAGCCTAAGAAATTGCGAAACATGTCACAAACAAGTGGCGACGTTCGCTAGAAAGGGTCCACAAAGAGATGCGAGAGGGACGGGATAGAGGCAGGAGGGGAGTCAGTCGGTTGCACAAACAAAAGTGAAAAGTTGCATGGCGCAACTAAATTAAATACGTCCCACTGTGCCCCCATTTCCACAGTCTTTAGTAAGTCTTGCGGTTTCATTTTCAGGTTCTCTCTCTTTTCCCAGAAGTTCTTGGTAAATGTGTACTTCAAATACACACAAGTCTTTTTTATTTTTTGCAGCCCACCAAGGGTCCTTTATATACCCCAGGTAACAGGTATGAGGGATAGGTTGCGTGTTAACTAAAGGAATTCGCACATAAAGTTTTATTATTTCCGACCTCTAATGAAATCAAAATAAAACGCTTTTCCGTTTAGTTTGAGTTCCAATAATTACTTAAGAGATACATTTGTATATCCTTTAGAATATTTAACATGCAAGGTTAATTATTACTCTATGTAAATAATATTATTTTTACTAATTTTATATATATATTGTTTATTAAGCATTAATGGCGGCATTCCGAAAGTGCATTTATTAAATTTGTATTCACAATAAGATTTTAAATATTGCCTTGCCAAGTTTTTAGTACATTATTAGTAGTATCTCTTAAAATATTCCGAAACCAAGTTGGTAAATGGCCTTTTTAATAGCTTTAAATTTGAATGAACTTCCCAATTAGATTTTAGATAATGCTTTGCCATGTTTTTCGTAAATTAAACATTGAATAGTCGTTCACTGATTACAATTTAACGATACCATCTCACTTGTGCAGTGCTGATTTTAGAGAACTTCTGTGATTAGAAAGGTAATTAAATTGGCTGGAAGTAACATGAAAGCACGCCTGGAACTGAATTGTACAAATGATCTGCCTCAGCACTTGCCGCGCGAGTGGCAGAGTCCCCAGTCCCCTCATTTACTTTGCCCCTTGCTAGTTGTTCATTAAAGTCCTGGCCAACGCCCCGATGGGCGTTGCTGGGTGGCACTGGCACGTGCCATAAATTCGGGTGTAAATGGAGCATGCCTCGGACTGTATCCCGTATCCAGGCTGGCTTTGGCGTTATCTTACAATAAATTGCTGTCTTAGTTTTGCGGGCAGGAACCAACCCCCAAAGCTTTGCCGCCGCCCCCGCGCCCATCGAAAAATTAATATTAATTTGGAGTGTGTATTATTATATTACACGGCAACAGCAGCGGCAGCAACGAGCGAAACTTTGACATGGACGTCTTATTAAATATGCACGAAGCCAAATCAAAAGTTTTTAGTGAGACGAGAAGGGAAGCAAACCTGAATGGCCTGACAGCCAGCCTTCATCCCCTTCGGCTCAGTTAAGGCCTGGTTCGGTTTGTTCGGTTTGTTGGCTCTGCCTGTGCCTGTGCCTTCCGCCTCTGCCTCGCTTCCGCCTCCTGGTTATAAAAAGTAATTAAATTTTTGGCTTCGCCTTGCTGTTGCCATTGGCAATATGCATTTCCACTGCTGCAATTTCGGGACTTGTATAAAGCGGTTGGGGGAGCTTCGGTGGCAATAAAGGAGCTAAGTTCAAAGCTGTTTTCTGGCAACGGCATTTATAATTACCGGATAAAAGATCCACGAGGAGCTCAGCACTGTTGGGTACATTTAAATAGCGGCTTTGATTTTAGCAATTACATCAAACAAAACCTTTCTCTAGCAGGCAATTAATTAAAATTTAAACAAACTACTACTCATAATTAATGTTGGAATGCAGGCAAGAGTATATCTATAAACGTAAGCAAGGGTTATAATTGGTTTTTGCCAAGACTCAAGGTATCAAGTTTTAATTAAGAACTGCCTGCGGAAACACACTCGTAATTTAAGGCCTCAGAAATTAAAAGCCTTCCCTAATCAAACTGAACTGGGCTTGGGCATCGCCTGGCAGCCAGCGCGGACAGGAAATTGAAAATATTTGATTTTCGAAAATTCCCTTCAAGAATTTCAATCGATAGGGCTTTGATCTGGGGCTGCACCCGCGGCGCCTTCAGCTACCCTTCCCCGGGCCCACCCCACGGCCCATTCATCGCGATTGTTTGAATCTTTCATTAGACGCACCTAAGAAACTCCGGCCCGAGTCTCGCCCCGAATCGTGCTGCCTTTCATCTCCGTTTGGCCGTTTGGCAAGAACAGCAGCGCGACCTGGCCATGCCCACATGCTATCGAGCTATCGTGCACTGGAAGAAACAGATGAAAGTTCTAAACAACACCATAAACTCACATCTTGCTGTTGGAAATCTAGAGTCAAAGTTAACTCGATTCAATGATTAATATTGCATCCAAAATACATAGAATGAATGCAGTTTTCCTCAGTGCTTTGTCGTGCTATCATGCTGCCGTGCTCAGTGCCCTGATGCCTAATTGCCATGGCATTCTGGGCGCAGCCCGAGCATCGGGATCTATACTTTTCGGGCAAGGCAACAGGAGCCCCGAAAGGCCGAATTACGAAATGTTTTTGCCTCAAGGCGAGGCCCAGGCCCCGGACAAGGTGTTTACACCGCATGAATCCCTCCGATGCTCGCTCCCTTCCCGGTATCTCCTGGGCCCGGCACAAAACTACTCTCGCAACTGAAACCCAATGAGAATGGCAATTACGTGAACAAAAGTTGGCCAAAGGCGCAGCACTCTCCTCCGTCCTAGACCCGACCCGGGCCATTGGCAGGCGTTTAAAATATTTGAACAGACGGCAGACAATTGAACACGGTCCGGACAACATACGGACAGGCGGACACTCATGGACACTCTCGGACGGGGACGGACAGGAAGCGGCGGGGGCAGGTGCAGCTCGCACAGCAACAACAACAACAACAACTACAACTACATCTATGGGAACTACCGGCCAGACAGGCAGCACATAAAAATTTATAGAATATTTACGTGTGGCAGCAACCTTTAACCTTTTACCTGCCGCCCTCGCCGCCGTCTCACACTCTCTGCTCCTAGTTGGCCACGTTTGCGAGTGTCAGGCGGCGGCAGTTGCCAAAAAAGAGGTCCACGTAAACTGCGAAATTCACGAGCGGTGGCTTATTTCGGGGGACTTTACGGAGTCGGTGGTTGTGACCTTCCCGCTGGCTCTCTTAATGCCTGCTGCTGGACGGTCTTACAGTTCCTGGAAGTACCTTTCGAAATTCGAGCCATGTTAATAGGTTCCCAAATTGACAACAAAGTTAGGACACTTTTAATGTGAAATGAGAATAATTGGAATATTTGTATTGATGGGTTTTCTAACAAGCGATTAAACGTCGCTCTTTTTATTAGATTAAACTCAAGAGCATAACTAATGTAAAAGAATATTTATCTATTAGTTATTTATTATCAGTTTTTAAGATAAAATAATTTTCTTTTCTTCTAGTTTCCTATTTATTCTTCTTTATCTATAAATAACATTTTTAATATTTTAGGACATATATTTAGAGTAAATTCGTTTAAAAATAAATCTGTTTCGCTTCACTGCCTGCGCTGCAAAGGAAGTAAATATTTCAGTTTCCCCCCGAATCTTTAGATCTTTCATGCATGTGCGAAATTCCGCCCAGAAAGTCTGCCTCTAATTAAGTGAATTCACTTTGGCAAGTTGTAATTTTATGCAGAATTGCCGAGAAATGCGGCTCTTCAGAAACCCTCAAAAGATCGCTCGTTCCGGACTGAAACCAACCCCGGGCGGCCAGCAAATGGAAAGGAAAGTCGGCCCGACTTAACAGCAGGTGGCTGGCTGACTGACGGGATGACGGGATGACGGGAAGGCTGCCTGCCAGAATGGCTCGCTGCCGTTTTCCCCCGGGCCAAAGTTATCCGAAATTGAAGCTAAAAGTTATCTGTCTGCCAGAGCACCACCCCCCAGTTCGCCTGAGTGGCTAAATTCATTTGGCAGCCAAATGCAAATTATTACAACTTACTTTACTTTTTATTTTTGTTCTTGGAAGGGAGGGCGAAGGACCGAGTCGGAGAATTATTTACTCGAATGGAGGCGGAAATTCCGGACGCCAGGCACAAGTTCCGTTGCCGTCCGAGGCCGGGGGGTTGCTCCCAAGTTTTCCGTTTCAGTTTTCGGGCCAACTTTTCACGTGTGAGCAGGGAAAGCTGTGGAAAACGGGCTGAGCAACTTCGACTTCCGTATGGAGTCGCTTATGATTTGCTTTTAGCAGGGCGCCCGAGATAAAGATATCGGGCCCGCTTCCTGTGCTCCGCGGAGCCCCGTCTTATAAATCATGCAAGGGTTGGCAGTGGCGATAAGGAATCTCTCCGTTTTAGAGTCTCTTGTGCATTTTCTCAGGCCCTCATCCTCAAATCCTCGCCCTCGCCATCGCAGTTGTCATGTAAATCAATGCAACTGGCGCGCATCGCTTCCAAAAATCATTTCCATAACCGAAGACACCCTTCACCGTCTGCCCGGTTCACTCGGGCGGCCTGCATTTTGCGCTTAAATAAAACCAATTGAAGCGTAAATCTTTCACGTCGTTCCTGCAGTCGATAACGAATCGAATAATGAGTCAGAGCGGAGCAACGGAAGGGGGGCCTCGAAGGAAATCGGGGTCGGAGGAGGAAAATGGAAAATGCTAAAAGGAATAAGGGAAAAGAGGGCGGGCAAGGGCAAAGCCAGAGCCAAAAGGCGAGAAAAAAGGAATGAGGAAAAACGTGCCACACTGAGAAACACATCTTTGGGTGGTTGAGATTATTATTAGATTACTTCGTGGATATTGGATGATCCTTACATAAATATTGTGCCATGAAATTAAGGGGAAAGTCATTAGGAAAACCCAAAATCCCTGAGAGGAGTAATTCGAAGAAATTTTTGGTAAATTGATATGTTAAGTGTTATTATGCTGACTGAATCTCAAGTTTATTTTAAAAATACAAGCTGACATTTAATCGGATCCTGGCTAAGGTTCTGCATGAATTAATTCCATTTAATATTTTAAAAACAAAGTAAAAGTAAAATATTTAAGAGTTATATTCGTTATATTATATGCATTTTATATACCCTTGCTGGGTATTATAATTTCAGTATAAAGTATATACATTCTTGATCAGCATCAACAGCCGAGTCGATCTAGCCATGTCTGTCTGTCCGTCTGTCCGTTTCTACGCAAACTAGTCCCTCAGTTTTGAAGCTATCTGAATGAAACTTTGCAGATAGTCTTCTATATACTCTCACTCG
>VNJS01001663.1:0-13695 GCA_008042575.1 Drosophila watanabei | reverse complement strand
CAGCCCGAGTTATATTCCTGCCAAAAGCAGGCAAATGTAATCACGGGCAACCAAAAGACTTCAGACCAATAAGCCTCACTTCATTCCTGCTGAAAACACTGAAAAAACTCCTCGAGATCCATATTAAGAACTCGACGAGATTCAAACTCAATCCTAACCAGCACGCATACACCAAAGGCAAATCGGTGGAAACGGCACTGCACTCGGTGGTCAGTACCATCGAAAAAGCTTTGCACCACAAAGAGTATTCCATGGGTGCGTTCATTGACATATCTGGAGCATTTAATAATGTATCGACAGACGCAATAATGAGAGGCCTAGAGGCCAACTCCGACAACTCAGCGGTGAATTCGTGGATTAGAAACCTGTTGAGCTGCAGAAGAGTTCAAGCTGAATGGGGTCCGGCAACCATGATCAAAGAGGCCCACAGAGGCACACCACAAGGAGGGGTCTTATCGCCTCTACTATGGAACATGGTAGTGGACGAAATACTACGCACATTTAACAGGAAGGCGCCTAAGATAACTGCCTATGCGGACGACATAGGAGTGATCATCACGGGGAAATGCCCATCGACCATCAGCTCGGTCATGGAAGGAGCACTAAATGATGTGCTAAGGTGGGCCACTAGAGCAGACCTGGACATCAACGCTGACAAATCTGAACTGATTCTTTTCACAAAGAAGTACAAAGTTCCCAGATGGACTCCGCCAAAAATAAAAAACACACAACTTACTCCGTGTGAACAGGTAAAATACCTGGGAGTGATATTGGACTCGAAACTTACATGCAAGTCTAATGTGGAGGACAGGGTGAAAAAGGATACTGTGGCACTCTATACATCACAAAGAATGTTGGGTAGCACATGGGGCCTATCACCCCGACTCACGCACTGGATTTACATCTCAGTAGTAAGACCAATTCTGCTCCATGGAATACTTATCTGGTGGGAAGCCACTCGAAAGATAACATTCCTAAATCTAATGGAGAAAGTACAGCGGCAAGCGTTAGTCTTTGTCTCTCGTACGAACTACCGACTACTGCGGCATTTTCCAAGCGGAAATCTTCGCTATAAGAAAAGCAGCAGAAGCAATCCAACAGCGACTACTGTCTACAAGGGGCACCATAAACTTCTTCGTAGACAGTCAAGCAGCCATCAAGTCGCTCCATCACACATCTCCTCCCAAAATGTCTTGGCTTGCAAGGACGCGATAGAAAGACTACGCACCTCAAAGAAGGTGTTTGTCTATTGGATACCAAGCCATCAAGGCATAGAGGGCAACGAGACGGTAGATGCTCTCGCAAAGAGCGGAACTCAAAAAATTGCAGTGAGGATCAAATCCAAATTTCGCTAAGATCTCTATACAGCGTTATAGAGAGCAAAGCAGCAAGAGAGGCAGAATTAAGATGGAAAAGCACAGCCACCTGCAAGATTGCAAGAACAATGTGCAACTCAAGGGACGATAAACTCTCCAAATTCCTGATACAACTTTAAAGGAAAGAATGCAGGATTCTAGTAGGAGTACTAACTGGACACTGTTTCTCAGCGTCACACGCGAAGAAACTGGACTTGACCAACGAGGATAGCTGCAGGAAATGTAAGGAACCGGGGGCGAAGAAACCCTGGAACACCTACTTTGTCAGTGTCCAGCACTGGTAAAGTCTCGGAAACGCCACCTCAGCATGTATGAGATACCCTCGCTTAAGGCAACGGGTGAGGTTTGCCGAAAGCAGCATCATACTGAGCAACCTAAACTACACAGAGTCAACTGTATAAAAAAAAAAAAAAATCTCCATTACGTATTCCGGCACCACTAAGGACCATAAATGGTCTATGTGAGGTAACCACTCGGTGACCTACCGGCTTAACTTAACCTTTGTCAAGCGGTTAGACGAAATATGTGCAAAAGTAAGCCCTTGCTACAATTTATAAGAAATTAACAACTGGCTAATGTAACATTTCATAAAATACTGGCATTACCATTGCTACCTCCGAACATAATTGAAAGCGCTTTTAAAGAAATTAAGGGTCGAATTTGAATGTTCGATTCTAATAGCCATTTTCTTAAATTTTTAACATATTTTGACAAGCAATGGATTCAAAAGGTAAAAGCTCATCACAAGGAATAGTATAAATATTAACCATTGAATTGTTAAATTCATTTTAGGTGGGTTTCCAGCGTTTTTCGGTTTATAAGGAAAACATTCGCACAACAGCTGCTGTGGAAGCTTATAATGGTGTGTTGGGGCGTTCTGCGATACCAAATGGCAACTTCTTTAAGTTTATTAATATAATTCGTGACGAGGAGTTCTTTAAAAGTCGTCAGTTTATGCAACTTACTGAAAGTGGAGGTTCAACGACACATAAAAAACGAAAATCAAACATAAAAAAGACAAATTTATTGAGGAGGCAACATTGCTTTTGGAGCAAGGAACACTTTGCGCTGCTTCCTTTTTATCACGGATGGTGTATAAGGATAACGAAGTTTGCACCAACATGGTGCCATGAAGATGAGAGCAGCAATGACGAGACATCAGATGATGAAGAGGCGCTACTACCAAATACAGAGAATCGGAATTGCATCATTTGTTCAGAAACTATATCCAATATTTTGTTTTTTCCTTGCAAACACCTCAAAACATGCACAGCGTGTAACTTAAAACTTCAGGCAGAGGCACTTTCAAAGAATGCAAAGAACTACCTATGCCCTTTATGCCGTAAACCTGTGGAAAGTTCAATGCAAGTTTTTGTTTAATGACATTTACAAACATTTTCAATATTGAGGTGTTATTAAATTTCTTGAAATCGGGGTGTTATTTCCTTATGGCGCCAATACTGTAAAGCAGTTTTCATTTATCAGCCACTTCATTAGGACCTTGAAAGAGAAAACTTTATGTGGTATTTTGCTTGCAATATTTTCGTCACACCTATAACCCCCAAAATTGGGGACTTATTTCGTTTTAAAATTGGGGAGGTATTTTGTTTGAAATAACACCCCAATATTTGGGGACTTATTTCCACTATTTTTTTGGGGAGTTATTTCATTTTTTAATTTGGGGAGGTTTTTCATTATGCAATAAGTCCTCAAAATTTGGGGACTAGCGTGCATTATTTCCGATCGTCAACACAGCATTCTCAACGTGCCGATCGCATACGGCACCATAGCTGGGACCAGGAGTTTGCCAGCCTCGTACAGCATCCAAAGCATCTTTCAGTTGACTGCTCATAGTTGCTTATAAATAACAGCCACTCCTCCGGCTTACCGGAGAAAACTGGTAGTTCTCGCGATATGACTTGACGCGCGGCTATCTGAGTCGGCGTCAACATAACTGCATTGTTTCCGGCGTACGGAAACTGTGTGCTGGCAAACTGTGGCATATAACCACAAGTTCCGCCAGCATTAGGTCCAGCGCTGTAGGGTTGGGAAAAGCCCGCTGTATTGGGATTGAAATGTGGTCCCCCCAAGCCACCGGCTGACGGAGCGAATCCCGCTGATCCGCCTTGCCATCCAAGCATGGCTGCATTGTTTGCCATTAATCCAGGAGCATTCCATTGCGGTATTGGCTGCTCTCCACTATTTGGCATGAACCATGATTCGGTCCTTAGTGGCGTAGCCTGTGCTTCGTTATTTGCCATGAATCCAGCCCCATTCCATGGTGGGACCGGCTGTGTCTGCACTCTTGGCAGATGTCTCACCGCGCCGATTGGAGCCGCTGGCGCCAAATTATTCCCTTGCCCTTGCATATAGGGAACACTCAACATTGGGCTAAAGCACGTTCTTGCTGCATATTGGGAGCCGTTGTCCATGGGGTGCTCCCAATTGCCATGTTCATTTGCTGTGTGAACTGCTGATTAGCCACACCTGGTTGCGACATGCCGTGACTTGCTCGGTTCACATTCATCGGGGTGCTCGCTCTCTGGACTGGCACAACCGAGCCTTGCACGGTCTCTGTGGTCAGGCTTCCATCGTAAAAGCCTGCAAATGGTCCTGTGAAGCTCTCTGGGCGCGCTGATCGCTACATTCGCGATCCATTTCGTCATCCATGACGTCACTCTACAGCGGCCAGTAAATCACAACCCTTGTGCGTTTCACCGACTAGTGTCGTCCAATCTGGATTCTGATTGTCACTATCCTGGTACTTCTCCTCATTCCTTCACACCCTTGGTAAAGGAATGCTTTCCAGAAGCCGTGCACCCTTGGCACAGAATTGATGGATGGCAAAGTATTTCAGAATGTTGGGACGCCCATGGGTCCAAGAGCTTTCCACAAAAATCGAGCCTCCGGACTGAGTACACGGATAGACTGAAATCTTTATTCACTTGTTAATAAAATAATAAAGATTAAATTTTCATGTTTTTCTTACACTTGTGGCTTGCCGCTCTTCAATTTCACAATGACGCTTACTACTATGGTTGTCTCATTCTAGCAAACCAGTGTTGATAACATACAGTTTCAGTGTTACCTAACTCAAAATAAATTCAAACAATAGCGTTTTCGTAACTAGGGTACCGGCTATTCAAATTGGGCACAGCTCGTGGCTGCGCGTCCTCGCCAGCCTCGTAACAACTAAACTAAAGTAAAACCGTTGAGCACGTCAATTGTCTACAATCGTTGATTAAAATGTTAGTTTTGTAATGTTACACTATAATTAGGCAGTTGTTTAACCGACAACGATGGATGTGTGATAAGTAGGGTTAGAATGTGGAAACAAGCTAGCAAGCTCGATTATAAGTGAGTTTTAGGGTTTCATAGTGGTGAGCGAGTAGTAATTTTATCATATGTTTTGTCGATTAAAGACAAACTACAAGCAGTGAAACGATTCCTCGCCAGCCAGCAGTGTGAATGTCCAACGATAAACTAGTTGAAACATCTATTTTATTTACATGGAGTGTATAACTATTGGAATTTCCATGAGCAAGAACATAGTAAGTAATTTTCTCACCGTGTGCGGGCCAACTGCCTAACGACGAACTAAACGATTCTTTTATCGCACATATCGATAATTTGTAAACAATTGACGTGCCCCACGGTTTTATTTTAGTCTAGTCTATGCATATGTTTATAATTTCCTCGACTGTATCAATTTTATATATATATTTTTTTTTGTTTTTAGTACATTTATCTTAAATATTGCAATGTATTTTTAACATAAAACGGTTTGACTTAAAACGTTTTTTTTACCTATTTTTATATTCTAGTTTTTAGTTTTTTTTTTCGCATTCTGTTTAATTCACTTAGTGCATCATTATAGTAAGGTTTCTTGCCTGTTATTTTTATTTTTTTTACCATTTTGTTCCCACGAGTAATGGACATTTAAACGGTCGACTCCCCAGAGGTGCAATAAAGGGGCAAGGCTATGTACAACAAAATGCGCCTGAGTCTTGAGGGGAAAACGCTAACGAGATATCATTTTTATCCACCCTAATGCCACACAGTTCTCGGCGCGTTTTGACCTTTCACCTTAACTTGGATGGTGTACCGCTAACGACGTATCATTTTCAGCCGCCCTAACGCCACACAGTCCTCAACACGATACAAAATCTTGACTTGGGTGGTGGATTCATGCTGGATTAATCAGATACCTAAATTACAGATTCAATTTCTAAATTTAAATCTTATTATTAGACGCCATTTAGTGGCTGCGCCCATCTTAAATATTGAGGTTGTATAGTGCACTGTATTCTTCTTGTCAAGCCCTTTTATTTAATACCCATATTGGTTGGGTTGATAAAACCTACGTTATCCGCCAACTTGTAGCGGCCGCCATCTTAGAATTTAATTTTGCATAGTAAATTCGATTCTACTTGTTGAGCCCTTTCATTTGCTACCCATATTGATGGGATTAATAAAACCTACGTTATCCGCCATTTTGTAGCTGCCGCCATCTTGGATTAGCTTTGGTATCTTAGATCAACACCTTCAAACTGTTAAACCTCTTCATAAGAAATCCAAAGCATTGTTTGCGTATAATCGGACAGACGGACATGGCTAGATCGACTCGGCTGTTGATGCTGATCAAAAATATATATATTTTATAGGGGAAATGCGTCTTCACTGTGATAAACTTCTGACTAAAATTATAAGAATTATTTATACCCTGCAAGGGTATAATTCAATTATACAATTATAAACCAGCTCTCGTGTATAACAATCATTAAAACCTTCAGCTTATTGATATGGTAATTGATATCATTGTTTACAATACGTTTCAAATAGCGAAGCCAATTCAATTGAATGTATATTTCTTTGAGTGATAAAGTCAAAATTGTACCAGTACAAAGCGCCAGATATTAAACCAAAAGAAAGAAATTACCGTATATACCAAGCAATTAAAAAATTAATTAGTTTGTAGAAAACGGAGCTAGAATAAAATAGAAAGAGAGCTAACCGAAGTTTGTATACCCTTCCAGATTGCAATTGGATCAATTATGGTCTTTCCCTATATAATATAAACAAAATTCATATTCATATTATTTTTAGAGTTTTAAATTAGTTGTTGTTTTTTATTTTTTTTTATTTATTACATGTTAAGTAAAATGTAATTTTCTTCTACATTTAGCGATCATTTCTATTGTAGCTATATGATATAGTAGCCCAATTTTTATACAATTAAATTTCTCTTATATACCTTTATCTCGAAGTAAACGGTTATATGTTGAACTCCGACAAAGTGATACATTTTTTTCTAAAAATTGTTCGAGCGTTTCTAAAGCAGCAATGTTATATAGTCATCCCATTTTTAATACTTCAAATTTCACAAAAATAGCACAAAAAAAGAAAAGAAACAAACAAAAAACGGAGGTTTTGCATCAGCATCTAATTTCTCGGAATCCTTTTCTACCAAATGCGATTGAAATGAACATACCGACAACGTCACGTAGCTCCTCAGTTGTATGCAGCATCTGCTTTTTTATCATCGGCCAAGGCCAAGGTCTACGACCTCCGAATGAGAAAGACGATGTTATTAACTTTAGACATAGGAGGAAGAAGGACAATAATCATACCAAAAAAAACCATCGTTAAAGTTGCACCTGTTTTAGATGCTCTCTAAGTTTTGCAATCATCAAATATCTACAAGTGCATCTACGGAGCCCGAGGCTGTTTCAAACTATGTCTCTTCCAAATTAAGTGTTGTTGTAAATATGTCAGCTCTAAAAGTGAAGGAGTTCTTATTGCTGTGCGCCGTACCATGAGATGCACTTTCATCCAGCTTTGTATTCTTCTATTCTATCTATTCAATCTATCTATTCTTCTGGTGGTATCATATATTCCTCCATGCAATAGTATTGAATTGTATAGGGCTCATGTGTATAATGTCTTTATTAAGCAATATTTGGATGATTCGCAGTTTATCTGTGTTTTTAAGGACTTCAATCTTTTCTTGCCAGTAATCTGCATCTGCCCCAGGACTCTTGGTCATAGATGATCCCTTCAGTCTAGGACTGGTCCAGATTAATCACGTATTTAATAAATTAAATAAGCTTATAGACTTCATTTTTGTAAGTCAAGACCTGAATTTAAATCTTGTTTGCGGTAGTAACCCTATTTCTGTAACCCTTATTTAACTATTTATCTTTTTCCATAAAAACAACTCACATCTTCATGGTACTTTTATGCGATTAATTTGAATTTAATTCAAAATGGCCTCAATGATGTTAATTGGATTAAGGTCCTTTCGAATGTTAATTTAGACACTTGATATGAACTTTTTTTTACCTATTTCCGCAATTATTAAAAAAACGCCAACAAAAAGGTTCTTACTCTGGTATACGTAAGGGCTAAAAAATATATACAAGAATCTCAGAAATAAGCGATTCGTTGCAAATGGTAATTCTGCAGGCTACGACAGATACAACCAACATAAGCGTGAGTTCGAATTCTCAAATAAGATCGAATTCTTAAATATAACTTATACATAGCGGATGTGTTTCCTCACCAATTATTTTATAGGGACGAGCGCTCTTGAACGCATCCTTTCAGTTTTAAATCAATCTTGGAATTCTGTTTAAAATTAAATTGAAATTAATTAGCAATCCCTAATCTTTTTGACATTTTGTCAACTCTTTGAAAACAACATCATCTATTCTGTTCCATATGACATTAAATAACTTATCAGCATCTTCTGATCTCGATTAGCCTGTTTGTCAAATACTTTGCATCAAACTGCGAGCCACCATCTTAATGGAATTATAAGCTCCAATATTGGGAGCTTATATGTCAATAAATTCAACTCCTATCTTGCTTCGGAGTAGCAAGTAAGTAGTAAGTAGCTTGCCATCAGCCCTTACCAGCACGCCTCTATGCCAGGACGATCTACTACAACAAACATGGCTGTTTTTAACCATTTTTGCATTAATGCATTTTTGTGCCATAAGCAGGTGAATGTGGTGTACACTGACTTTGCCAAAGCATTTGCAAGGTTTACCATAGTGCGTCTGGCCTTTCTCAGGACAGAGCCCTGAAGGAAGCTAACTTCGGCACGTCGAAGTTTGTATACCCTTGCAGATTGCAATTAGATCAATTTTAATCTACCCGTATATAAAATATTATGAATTACCCAAATATTCATTTTATTTGTACAGTTTTAATAGTTTTTACAGTTTACATGTAAAGTAAAATGTAATTTTCCTCCACATTCACCGATTGTTTGTACGGCAGCTATATGATGTAGTCGTCCGATTTTTTTTTTAAATTGAACCCGAAATTCCAAAATAATATAAAATGCTTGTACCTCAAAGTAGAAGTTATACTGACAACTGACAAAGCTATAATATATTTTTTTTAATTACTCGACCTTTCCTATGGCATCTATATATGGGCAATTCCAAAGTCGCGCACGGGACATTCGTACGCATTCAAAATAAAAAAATATTAAGAAGGAAACGATTTTTTCTTCGGATGAAAGTCTTAACATATAGCATTTTATTAGTTCTTTTATTGGTGCAAAGATTAATTTTGGTTAATTTTTCATTATTAAGTTATTTGCAAAACTCAAGTGATTCGCACGGGACAAAAAACGGAAGTGACTTTTGAGGTCGACCTATACAAATGCCAATTTCTGCGAATCAAGAGGCAATATTTTAATGCAACTAATTTTAAACTGTTGTACACAGATGCATCTATAAAATGGTTATGAGTTTTTCCCGAAATGACTTGTACTTTTTTTTAAATTTAACTTGATATAGATTCGCACGGGACATCGCGCACGGGACATTTTTTATCAGCATACTTTGCACGTTGTTTTTTACTATTAAACTAAATTAGAATAGCATATATCCGTTTTATTTTGAATATTTGCATTCTTTTAATTATATTAGAAAACCGAAGTCAAAGCATAAAGCTTCGTTTTAGAAGTTTTCTTAAAAAGAAAACAGGTATATTTTTATGATGTTTTTCATCAAAATAATGAAAAATCGCGTTTTCGCGAATATGCTTTCAAATATTTCGAAATTTGTTTTAGAATATGGTAAAGCCTTTCAAATTGAATCAATTGGACCATTTCCCAATGTTACTAAATTGAAAAAAAACATTTTAGAGAAGTTTTAGTTTTTTGGCCGTGGTGGACCTTTCTGTGGAATCGTCCATATACTATATATTATATGTTTATAAAATTAAATTAAATTTACGAATTGAACCTATGGTTTCATTTAGATAGCTTCACAGCTGAGGGATTAGTTTGCGTATAATCGTAAAGACGGACGGATATGGCTAAGAAAGAATCTTCCTCAAATCTTGGGCGATTTTTCTTGAATCTAGAAAAATGTTCTTGTTTTAGGAAGATTTCCAAAATAATCGATGTTACTATCGGTTGCGATATTTTTTTAAAAGGGCGATACATCGATTTTTTCCATCTCTATTGTGTTTTTTTATATTTATTTATGAAAAACTCTATTTTTTGTGTATGTAAATGGCGCAGTTTAAAATCATCAATCATATACAAAAGGTTTTTTTTTTAATTTTAAGGTAATTTTTTATTAATTAAGACAAAAATAGTTATTTTTAGATTAGGTAACAATCAAGAATAGATACTTGCTACTTATGTAGTAGCACATATATATTTAATACTTGGCCGGCAACCGTCACTTCAGGCTGGAGATGTTAGGATCAGTTGGGAACTATAAGCGCACATGTGTGAGATTTTTTGACATGAATTTTCACCATGGTTTCATGAAAAATCGCCCGTACATTTGGAAAGAACCTAAACGAAGCAAATCAGAAAACCTAGCCCTAAAGTTGAGGAAAATATGTAAACTTACCCTACAAAATTGTGTTTATGGTGGCTTTCCTTTTTTAAATGGTGCCTTGCATTCAACTCAGGGAAGCCCTTTCTTAATACTAGAAACATTTTCTTAGACTTAGAGCGATTATTTTTTACGGCAATTTTCTTAAATCTAATAAAATATTTTTATAAGTGTATACTTTATAGGGTCGGCTTGCAAGCTTCTGATTAAAATTATATTACCCTGCAAGTATATTATCCTAATTAACTCTTAAAAACCTTGAAAGAACAACACGGGACTTTGAGGGTAACTTACTGCATGAGCTAAACAATTATTTTTAACATTCCCTAAAAACTCAAGTTATTCGGTCCAAGGTCTAAATGGCATCAAATATCAAAAAATTCTTTTAACCACATTCCGAGCAAAACTATTTATACAAACGTGCCAGTGTGGCAAGCAAATATCCACTCCCAGCCATTGATTGAGCTTTGGTATCTTAGATCAACACCTTCAAACTGTTAAACCTCTTAATAAGCAATCCAAAGCTTTGGCTGTTGATGCTGATCAAATATATATATATTTGACTTAGCTTTGGTATCTTAGATCAACACCTTCAAACTGTTAAACCTCTTCATAAGCAATCCAAAGCATTGTTTGCGTATAATCGGACAGGCGGACACGGCTAGATCGACTCGGCTGTTGATGCTGATCAAATATATATATATATTTTATAGAAGAAATGCCTCTTTACTGCGATGCAAACTTCTGACTAAAATTATAAGACCTTGCAAGGGTATAAAAAAAAAACTAGACCACCATGTTATTGAAAGGCCAATTCTGAAACAGCTCTCGTGTATAACAATCATTAAGACCTTCAGCTTATTGATATGGTAATTGATATAATTGTTTACAATACGTTTCAATTAGCGAAACCAATTCAATTGAATGTAAAATTCTTTGAATGATAAAGTCAAAATTGTACCAGTACAAAGCGCCAAATACTAAACCAAATGAAAGAAATTACCGCGTATACCAAGCAATTAGAAAATTAATTAGTTTGTAAAAAATGGGGCTAAAATAAAATAGAAAGGGAGCTTACTTCGGCACGCCGAAGTTTGTATACCCTTTCAGATTGCAATTGGATCAATTATGGTCTTTCTCTATATAATATAAATTACATTCATATTCATATTATTTTTAGAGTTTTAAATTTGTTTTTGTTTTTTTTTTTTTTCATTTATTAGATGTTAAGTAAAATGTAATTTTCGTCTACATTTAGCGATCGTTCCTATTGTAGCTATATTGTAGCTATATATATGTATATAAAAATTGGACTATTTTTATAAGATTAAATTTCTCTTATATACCTTTATCTCGAAGTAAACGGTTATATGTTGAACTCTGACAAAGTGATACATTTGTTTATAAAAATTGTTCGAGCGTTTCTATAGCAGCAATGTTATATGCCTTATGGAAGTAAGTATATATGCACTGATATTTCTTGCAATAAAATTATTAAGAACACAGAGAATGTTTTTGATTTAATTTTTTTTTTAATAATAGGAATATTATATCAATAAGCTTTATTGGTAACTAAAAACTTAATTACGAACTTTTTCTCCATAGAAAATAAGTATACAGTATAACTTCGACAGTCCGGACATGCGCCAGTCCGGACACTCCAGTAATTCGGACACTTCTACATTGAAGAAATGGATGCTAAAACAAATATATCTACTTCAGATGCACAGAAATCGGGTTCAGCTTATATTCAGTGGGCTGTGGAGAATAATATTGATTTGCAGAATATTCTTCTGTTGAAAATGATTGAGCAAAAAGCACAAATCATTCATCTCACCAAAGTTAGTCAGCACAAAATAACTTATTTTTTTCAATAAATCATAATTAAATGTAATATAATAATTTAATGTAATAATTCAATGTTTTTTTAATAAATCATAGTACATATGTTTGTTTTAAAAATTTTCACTACCATAGTACAACTAGATAATCCGGACTTGCCCAAAACTATATGTGTCCGGACTGTCGAAGTTGTACTGTATGTGCGTTTGGAAAGAAAATTTAAAATACTATTGGAAACGTGTGTAGATATTATTTATTTAATTTTTTAATAACTAATATGTTTGTTTATGGCAGAGCTGCCGTGGTTGCCTTTTATCGCGCCAATACTTTTGGCACGAGTCAGGGCCGTCCAAGTTAAATTTTTTTTCGTCGGAAAATATAACTTTAGCGAACTCCACTGGCCAAAACTTGTACTTTTCAGCAAATCCTAGGCGAGCGGTTATGTCGCGTTTCAAAAGTCTCGGTACAGCGTCACGGGAAGAATATGCAACCATCTTGTTTTCGCTTAAAATATTGTTAATACGTCTACGGGAAATATCAAGGCTTAGTTGACTTTTAATTTTAGAGCATGACTTGTTGTTTTGAACCGCTAGGCGCCGAATTTGTCTCTTACAACGAGAATCAATTTTAGTGGGCCTGCCGGTCCGCTTAATTTTTTCTTAGCCTTCCGGATTTGAGAAAGTTTGCAATGGTATTTCTATGTCGATTTACTCTCTCGGCAATATAAGTAATGGTCTTGCCGGATTTGGCCAGTCCTTTGATCATACCACGATCTTCTTCGCCTAATAATTAAAAACCAATTTAAATACGTTTTGTTGATTAATGAAAAAAGTTTGATCACATTTCCTTGCTTACCAGCACTCAAAAGCGCAAAAATCAGTATTTGAACATATACTTATTTCGTATGAAAATCTAGAATTGGTACACATTTTTTAAAGAAACTGTCCAAAGACTGAAATAAAAAAAAGACCATTAAAGGTCTGTTCATAACAAATCAGAGTACTGACATGCATACCTGAAAAAAATGTACGGCTAACTTTAAAGAATATATAAAGATATTAAAAAATGCACATATACTTATTTCTATTAGGTAGTCTTCCCATTTTTAATACTTTAAAATTTCACAAAAATAGCACAAAAAAGAAAAGAAACAAACAAAAAACAGGGAGTCTCTTAAATTAAAAATCTGGAGTGTTTGCATCAGCATCTTAATTCTCGGAATCCTTTTCTACCAAATGCAATTGAAATAAATATCAAATATCTTCAAGTGCATTTACGGAGCCCGAGGCTTTTTCAAACTATGTCTCTTCCAAATTAAATGCAGTCTGATGTCATAGCTGCTGGATAGCAGCTCACTGCATGCCCCGCTCCCTTAAGAGATTCCTTTTTTTTCTACTTACTGTTGCTAGTAAATCGATCAAGGTTGGATCTATATCGCTAATTAAGGCTGCTTCTGGATTATTTGCTTATAAATTGCTCATATGCTCATCTAACTGTGCAATAGATAATCCGGTTGTGCTCACCGCTTATCCATTAACTGGGCAAACTTAATTTTCTATAAATAGTGATAGCCCCAGCCTAAAAATATATTTTAAAAATATATCTCTACC
>VNJS01001661.1:0-14390 GCA_008042575.1 Drosophila watanabei | reverse complement strand
GACTTCGTCGCTGCCGGTCGCCGGTAGCAGTAGCTGCGACGACGACCGAGGCAGAGCAACCAAGTGGGGGTGGTGGGCGCATGTAAAATAGGAAGAGTGAACGTACTCAGTGGGCGTACTCAGATGAGCAGCCGCCGAGCCGAGCAGCGGCAGCAAAGGCCACTCAAACAGTGAGTGAAAACGAAAGCGGAGCAAAGCGGCCCCAACTGGGCGAATCGGGAATCGGTTCTAAATCATTGAATTCTATTCCGATAAATTTTAAACAATCAAATTAATTTGCTGGTCAGGCTACTGCAGACGGAGAAGTATTAAAATAACGTGCAGAAAATTTAATAACCAAGTGAGCCAACACTGACTTTACATTTGTATGTGTCCCTAAAAATAAAGTTAAGCTGTAATTAGCTGAGGGACTAACAGATTCTGATTTTGATTTTACTGAAAAATGTCGAAAATGTGTTCTGAAATGTGTAAAAAGTTTTGAACCAATATAATATCTTAATTCATAAGATTTAAGTTTCAACTAAAAATTAAGAATTAATTTACTTTATTTATATTATTTACGTATTATTAAAAATTTCCAGACATAAACATAACAACTTACTAAACATAACTATTAAAAATGTAATATTTCTTAATATTTTGATGAAAGCATTAAAAAAAACAGAATCAATAATTTTGCATTCATAGACAAATATATTAACACTTTTTATTTGAACATATTAGCCAGCAAAAGAAATTAAAATAAAGTAAAAGGAAATTACTGTCCAAAGAAAGTACAGAAATATTATCCATTATAAAAATATATTTTTTTATCATTTTATTGAGATAAAAACTTAGAAAATACATAATGTATAACACAAAAATAAAATGCTTTATTACTAATTTATTAAAAACTGACCCAAACGAAATTATAATTATATCAGATCCATTTGAACATAACCGGGCGTTTAGTAGATGGGGTAAATATGGTACAAATGGGATATGGGCCTGTAGTAGCTTTATTATAATAAAAAAAACCTACTAAAAAAAGAGTAAAAAAATATGTAAACTTTAAAAATATCTACCATTACATTTTGTAACAACTCGAAGTAAATAACCAGGAAAACCATTCAAAATAATTTACAGTTTCTTATTAAGGATAAGGATTTATCTTTCGATTTAGAAAAATGTATATGAATAGATAACTGAGGTGCAGTTAAACACGACTTTAGAGCGAAAAAAGTCAGCTATCCGAAACAAGATATCCCATTTTGGTATAATTTCTTTATTTATTTCTCACCTATTTTTTCTAAACCAATCAATTTTAAAAGACCACTATATAGAGTCTACATTGTAGACGATCGTTAACAATGATTCATTAAAAAAATGTATAATTATTTAGAGAGGTCCGATTTAGAAAATTAAATTAAGTAAAATAAAACGTAAATAATTTAGTTATTTATAGATTATTTGATTTTAAATAAAACGATGCTCAAAATAAATACAAACGTAATTAACTGTTGGCACGTGTATCCGCCTGCACAGATGTATGGTCTTGGTAGCTAAAATCCACAATGTAGATGCTAAATTTAATTAAACAATCGTTTTATTGCACGAATACGCACAGCTACACACGCCTAAGTGGCTCTGTCTGACGTAAAAAGCCATGAAAAACTTGTAGCCAACCAACAAACACATAACAATGAAAATGCCATTGGAATTAAATTAAATATAAAATCGATCACAGAGCATGAAAGTAAACAAACATTTTCCGGTTTTTACAAGTCCATTTGTAATTAAAATACGAATGAAAATAAAGCAGCACTTTGTAATACGTTTTTTTTTAATATAACATCTTCCTTGGAACCCTTCCCCCATGTAAATCTCAAGTCATATTTTCACAAGCGTTTTAATAATCAAGTTTGTGTAATCAATGGTTAAGAAATCACATTCGGCGACTAGCCATCCGCCTTTGCAGCTTTTGTATTCACTTTCCTTCTTTTTGTATTAAAAGCCAAATTGGTAAACAAAAATTCAACAGGTGGGTGTATATTAAATAGAGCTAATGACTAAGATTAAGTTAGGCACTGTCCGATTTGCATGTTTAGTATCTGGCGGCATTCTTAACTGAAGAAGTACACCGAGTCGAGTACGTTGCGCAGGTCAAAGTCACCCTTCTGGGGCAATTGCTTCAGAGTACGGTTCAGCTGACGCTTGGACAGATCCTCCACGGAGCCATCGTTGGTGAAGTCGCTGAAGGTATAAGATTTATTAAATTATTTTTACTGCAAAGCAAATTGGGTCTAAATACTCACCTATCGTGGAAGCTGTAGGTGCGCTTCATGAACTCGGAGAGCTGCTCCAGGATGGGCTGCGAGTGCAGGGCCACAAACTGCTCCCGGCACATCCGATTCAGCTCCGGCACCGTGTTCGCGTGCGTCCAGAAGCAGTCGTGCACCGAGACAAAGGTTATGCCCTTCCGCTCGCAGTGCAGCGACGTGAGCATCATGTGCGAGGAGTCCAGCGAGTGGATAAAGTTGGGCGGAAAGGCGTTCTTCTGTTTAAGAATGTTCGGTCTCTCGAACATGTCCATGGGCAGGTTGGCGTTGACCTTCAAACCCGTGCGAGCGGTATGCTTTGCCTCCTGGCGGTTGTACGGCTGCACAACCGGCAAGCCCAAGGGCGTCACCCACTCCACGTTCTGACTACAAACACCAGCGATAAGCCGAGCGCACTCCGTAAACCAATCTTGAATCTCTCTCGTAGACGTAAACATTTCTCGAAGGCTCTCGAAAGTCTTAGTCGTGAGGTATGTAGAGGCCGGCCACACCCAGTCCTTGGGGAAGTCGTCAATGTCCTTGAGCTGGCGTGCGATCTGCAGTCGTGCTCCATAGCGGGTAACTCCGTACACCGTTGTCATCACGGTCTGCTTGATCACTTTACGTCGCACGAATCCGGCTAGGGCTTCCGCCACATGCAGGCCATTCTGAGCATCGGCTTTTCTGCTCCGCTCCACCAGAGTGGCCACGGCACTGTACACATCCTGCGGTATGGCGGACGGCGCCAGATTAACACTGCAAGCACCCGCCTTATCCCTTCCCAAGGCCGCATAGTGCTGCAACCCGTTACAGGAACCATCCTGGTGGATGGGGAAGCGACTGAGATAGGCGGCGGGATCCGGGCAACGATGCACCTTGGCTATTTCCATGCAGCAGGCCAGTGTTTGCCACGGCTCGTCCGACTTCGCCCACCACTGGCGTCCGGTGAGGGGATTGTCCGCCGAGTCCAGTATCTCCGGCATAATTTCTTCCGCATAGAGGAGGCGCTCCCTCACTGAGTCCCGTTTCTTCAGACCCGTCAGGTTGATGCAGTGCAGCTTCAGCCAGCTGAAACCGTCCACTCCCAGTGGCTGGGCTTGGTCGAAGATGAGCATAGAGCGAGCCAAGTCCGAACCCAGATGATTAAGATGCGGCGGCACGGGATAGACGCGTCCGCGGAAGTCCATATTGTGTGGAAGCCAAAAGACTTTGTCGCGGTACTGGAAAAGGGAAAATCAATACGGATTTCGCCAGGGTTTCGCATGAATACTTACGTGCTGAGCCAGCGACAGCCTGTAAAGAGCATCGCACCACAAGCTGTACATCTCGGCTTGCTTCCTGCGGTGACCCATCTTATCTCGGAACTGCTTGGCACGATCCGCATTGGAGGCAGCATTTCCGTCGGCGTCCTTTGCCGGCAGCGTGGGCAGCGGAGGCAGAGAACTGGGCGGCTGGGGGACATCTAGCTTGGCGTCGCCACCATTCTGGAACACCTCAACGATCACATCCAGCAGCTGAGTGTTCACCCGCCAAGGAACGCTGGCCAGCTGATTCAGGGAGTCCAAGGCAGGATACAGATGCTGGGGATTCGATGCTCCAATACGTTCCCACTGCTGGATAGCCTGGTGGGGCAGACGAATAAGCTCCGATTTGTTCAGCAGGTAGCCACCGTTGTGGGGAGTACTCCAGGGCTGCGGGGGACACAGCATGGGCACCAGATTCGACTCGAATGTAAGCGTCTGCTGGCGCGAAGCTCGGAGCAATCTTGCCAGCACCGGATGTGGCTTGACCTCCTCCTTAACCAGGCGCCCCTGGTTACGGAACAGAGTGTAGAAGGCGGGCAACAGATTCTGGGGCTGGGGAGTTGACTTTGACTTGGTCTTCTGCTTCCTCATCACATGGGCATCGATCTTGATGTCTCGCATCAATATGTTGTACAGGAAGCGACCCACACCTGTGAGGACATTAGATGGCCAGGGCACTTCCGGCAGATCCATACTCGGGCCACTGTCGCGCTGTTCGTGCACAAGACGCTGCCACGCCTGCCGCGTATTGTCCTGCGTCTTGCCGCTGTCCCAGAGATCACAGTACGAGCTATAGATTTCGCCCACCTTCTCCAGCGTGCCGTTGTGTTTCTTCTGCTCAATTTGGTAGCGCCGCTGCACCTTCTGGCCGAGTTCCTTGTACAGCTGCCCCACCGTCGGGCTGAATGTCTCTGAGCCCTCGGCCAACTTGTAGAGCTCCTTGATCAGGATGTCGGAAAAGTGCGAGGTGTCCAGGGTCTTCAAATATGTATAGTAGGTCATGAATCCATGTGGCTTAAAGCGCACCTGGGCCCGCATGGTATTGAGATCCCGGACAATAGCCGCGGAGATTTGCTTCCGCCAAGTTTCCTCCAGCTCTTTCAGGCGCTCACGCTAAAAAAAAATTAATTTTAAGTCGGGAAATACATTTAAAGAGCTCAATCTTACGCATCGTTCGGCATTGGCAAACTCCTTGGGCTTCTCGATGGACTTGATGGTGATGCAACCGTCCAGTTCTACCTTGAGCTGTTCCCGCGCGAGCTGCTCCAGTTGAGCTTTGGTGTAGCCCAGCTTTGAGTTCATTATCGCATAGTCCGAGTCCCCTGCTTGTGCTGATTCCCCCACTGGTAGAGTGTGCTTATTCAGATGATTCAGCAGCTCGTTGTCATAGCCCAACTGAGGTGGCACATAGACGGGCGTAAAGTCCGGACGAATTCGCCGAATGGCATCCAGGGCTATGTCCCGCTGATCCGCTACGAACTTGGACCGGTCCATTATTTGGTCCAGGCTGAATCCTTCGTTCTCCGCTTGAGCTATGTATTTGGCTATAGTTCGTTGATTCTCTTCGTCAGACTCCAGGCGGCCCAGGCACTCGAATATGGCGGCATAACTTTGCTCATTTAACGCCAGACCATCCTCCTCGATAAGTGTAAACAGCTCCTGCGACCGCTCAAAGGAGCCCTTGGCCGCATAACCGTGTAGCAAGATATTGTACAGATCGACGGTGATAAGGCCTGGCGACAGATGGGGCAGCGAACTCTTCCTCACCCTTCCGCGATACGCAATGATGGTGGACAAGGCACGACTTAGCATATTGGCCGACACACAGACATTCAGATAGGTGATCAGGTTCATGTGCAGCGCCTTCTGCTTTGCCAGGCGCTCCTGCTCTTCGTTCACATGAATCTTCGACTTAAACCTAGAACAAAAATATTATTTTAGGGAAATTAATTCATAAATCTTTGTTAAAATCAAAGCGCACCGTTTTTTTGACTTGGCTGTAACTGCCGTGCCTGCGGGCATGGCCACCGACGTTACCGAAGACGGCCTGCTTCTCTCCAGAGGATTGATGTAGGGTTCGATGGCCTCAAAGGGATCGACGACGACCTCGGGATCTTCAGAAGGCACTTTCGTACCCAGACTGAAAGGTGAGTTATAAATTAAAATAAAGATTCAATAGTTGCTTTCTATTACTCAGCTTACCCAAAGTCCGCTTCGTGGCGCTCACTCTCAATGCTCTCGATAATGTCCCGAAAGTTGTTGAAACTCTTAAGGATGTTCTGCACTTCCTCGGGATTCGCTATCACCTGCTTGGTGTACTCATCCTTGCCAAAGAATAGCATCGGCCGGTCGTCGTATAGGCCGGACTCAAGAACAGAGGCATCCAACGCCTCCATGTCGATTTTTTGGTACTCTACAGGTTGCCGCTGTGACAGCTCCAGTGCCCCGCCCTTAATCTTCTTTGTATCCTTCTTGTCCTCCCGCGCACGCCTCTCCAGGATCTGAAGCTGGGCTTTCTGTATGAAGTCGGCTAGCTTCTTGGACTTGAGCCGCTTCACCCGCGACCTGCGCTCGCTGATGGCCTGCTCGGTGACTGGAAAAGGGATGCATAACTATATTAAAAACGAAACTTCTGGTTGGGATGCGACCTACCCTCCAGAAGCTCTACATATTTGGCGTAGCGCGGCTTGCGCAACCGCTTCTTTTTGGTTTGGGCCACTGCATCTGTCTGTGTGGGTATCGTTGTTTGTGTGCGCGCCGCCGTCGCCGATGTTGCTGTTGCCGCTGCAAGTGTCACTGAAATCGGTAAGGAGCACATGGCTCGTTGAGAAAACACCAATTGAGGCCGTTATTTGTCACCACTCTCACCTGCCGGCATTTGGCGGTATAGCATCTGATAATACTGCTGATAATGCCCGAAATTCGGAGGCGCAAATCCAGAGTTGCCGCCGCAGCCGCAGCACACTGTTGTTGTTGTAGGGGCGGTGGGTGGCACTCGCAGTGCCTTTTGCACCGCCGCCGCTCGATTTGCACTCAACAAGCGATACATTTCGGGAAACTGCAGCTAGCGGCACGCTGTCCTCGCAAATCGCATCAAATTATCTCGGTTATCGGCAGGTTTCACACAGCTTTTGCTTGCATAATACACACGGCAACACACACACGACCTCGTTGTTATTCATTCTTCACGTGTGGTAGAGGTGCAAGAACATCGATGAAAACAGCGATGCATCGATGTTTTTCAAATTTTCTAAATCATCGATGTTTTTATCGACCATCGATGCTTCTGTGCTGTCACTAACAATAGCACAAGCTAAGGAGGAAAGGTACGTTAAATTGCAGGTTTATTATTATGTTAGCGGTGATTGAACATTCTTCAGAATACTTTCTGAATTTGCACGCAAAATCGCAAGCCATGAGCCACTTTATGCGAGTCAGAAAGAGCCTTTAGCAGGACTGGAAAAATATAACAATTAAATAGTGCTTAAGAGCTTTATCATTTATCATTATTTAACTGCTTTTTAAGTTTAACCAAGAAACGACCTCAGTTTTCTGCTTTTTAAATTTATATAAGTGCATAAATATTTTGTTTTTTATTTTTAACATAACAACTAGTGTGCATTTCAATTATTTTAAAAAATATTAAAATTTTTTAAACATTGATGTTTTAGCGATGTTTCCATACATCGATGTTTTTGCACCTCTAACGTGGGGCGGATAGGGCTGGCAAAACATCGGAGTACTATCGATTGTTGAATTTTTTCTTTACATCGATGTTTGGAACAACAACAATGGCAACATCAGTGGAGAGCCAGCTTTTTTTAAGTAAAGCCTACTACTAACATAAGAATATTTCGCTTGAAAAAGTTTTCACGAAAATATAATATCTTCTTTTAAATAAAACACAAAAAACGAATAATTAAAATTATTTTACATATGTATATATAAATACATTTACATGGCCTAAGAAAAATAGATATTATCGATATTTTATCCGTAAAAACATAGAATAAATCGAGAGTGGAAAACATCGAATTTTTGTCAGCACTAACATGGCGGTTTTTAGAAGCAAAATGCCGGATAACTTGTATAAGAATATAGTTTTGTCCAAGCATTATTGGCATTATACTTTGTAATGTGTTTACGTTTTTTTTTTGCTTCACACTGCCACAATGATGTATTTTTTTGTATTTGTTTTTTACACCAGACCAAGCTTATTTAAAACAGGAAAAGTATATGAAATTCGCACTTAACACGCTTTGTGCTTTATTACGTAAAAAAGTATATATATTTTTTTGATAAGCTATTAAGCATAAAATAATTTATTTTTAAAACTTAATAGTGTTTTATGCTTTCACGCATTTGGAAGTTCCAATTTGTAATTAATAATTTTTTGGTTTGGTGCAGAGACTGCTCTGCAGAAAATATATACAGAAAGTGTGACCGTAATCTGGGTGTTAAGAGAAAGACGAATATTTGAACTTAATTTAACATATATAAATTTAAATTTTATTAAAATTGCAGGTGCCCTTATTTTAAGATTCAATCAGCGCAAGCGTCTAAAGTAAATTTTGAAGTTTGAATTAAAATTTTAAATTAAAAAACCTTTTATCGCTGAAAAGTATTGATAGTTTAAAAGAATATGAAGTTCTCTTTCATAAAAAAATATATTAATACTATTTGTAAGCATAACATGAGTTATTTTATGAAAAACCTTTAGGCAGTTCGTGATGATTGCGTCCAGCTGTACGGCGGAGTTGTCCATCGAAGAAACTTGAGCCGGACTGCTTGCGACACAACTCAAGCATGTATACGTTTACGCCCGTGGAAAAACTGATTCTGTTAGCTAAACAAAAACACGTAGGAGTTAGGAAAAAAGCTAGTGGATTAGGAATTATTGACTTCCCGGGAGAGTTCGCGCAGCCTACGCAGGTGCGGCGGCACGCCGAGCATGCCATAGAAATGCATCTGGTTAATTTCCATCAAGGGCCAGTAAATGCGCCGAACAAAAAGAGTACATTGCGGCGTTCGCAGTGCAGCAATTAATTTAAAAACTCTTTCGTGTTGCACAACTCACCCTCATCAGCAATCTTTTCATTTTTAGAAAAAGAAAAAATTATGGAAGATAAATTCCTTAATTATGGGCAATAAGAATAAGATGAATATTAAAAACAATTAGAGACATACGAGAATTAATATGGAAAATATTTGAATTGAATTGGCGGGCGCGCAATTGTTTGTGCAAGAAGGGCCAAAAACTGCACCAAAAAGGAAGTGGCATCACATGCGACGGGCACACTAATCGTCGCCAGATCCCTATATAAAGCGGGCCGCAGCTTCTACGAGGACATTAGGTGACCGCCGATGCTCGGCGAAGGCTCAATAAGGAGCTTTTCTAAGTCTGGATTTCTTTTAATTCGGTCGGATATCCCAAACCGGTACCCATATTTTGTGTTTGTTTCGGTAACGCATTTCTCGATAGTGAAAAATTTTGTTTTTATGCGGAGATTTTTAAAACTCTACTAAAGACGTTTTATTAGGTTTTTCACTATTTAATAACTGAGCAGACTTTTTTCTTTATTCAGTTCTACTTTAATCTTTGGATTTTTTTTATCAATTTCATCTGCTATTTTCCCCTCGACGGGGTCGCGAAACAAATATGGGCGCTCTTTTGGAGAATTAACAAATAATATTTGAATTAATTATTAATATTTGAATTATTTTCCTTATTACTAATTGGGACACTGTTGGATTTTTATTTCCAAAATGCTTCCGTATGTCCTTCAAATAATTTTCAATCGGATTTTGATGAAAACGGCTTAATTTTACGCTTATGCTTGTTAAGTATATCGCTGATAATGATATCAATATATCTGCAAGCAGTTATGAGTCCATTCAGGCAAATAGCCTGTGATTCCGTATTCGTTTTTTTATTGGGTAACATTTTTATTATCTAATAAGGTTAATTTTTTTTTTAAGAATGAGGCAGTATCTTTGGCAATTTGGACATTTTTTACTTTCAGTAATTTCAATTGATGTTGCCAACTTTTCCGAAAAAATGTTGAATGACAATTTTGCATATTGTGCTGATACACATGATCAATGGTCACTTCTGGAACGGTTCGAGCTTGTTCCGCTGTATGTCCTCTATAATTTTCCAGGACCATATTTAGTGCCATTTCGAACTTATTTAATTAAGTGTGTTAAAAAATCATGAAATACATATGTACTGCATGTATTTCTAAACCTCTGTTCGAGTGTGATTTTTCCAACTCTGTAATGTTGCAGCTATTTTGATCGCATACAGCAGCGTGCACTGTGAGTCCAGCCTCTTTGCATTAGCTTAGTGCTTTCTTTAGTAAATCGGCAATTATTTTGCCTTGATTTTCACTGCAAATGAATGCAGCGCCTATTACAGTTGTGAATTCGCAGCCTAGTTCTCTGGCTACAAAAGCCAACATTCAATTTGCTGGGTTACTGTAAAAGTCATTTTCAGACCTGCCATCACCAGAGCAATAAACCCAATGCTTTGTCAGTGAGATATTGATATTTGATTTCGCTTTTAATGCGTATTTTATCAAAAATTATTATGCAATTCCTGTCGGATGCATTCAGTTTTTCTACCAATTTATTAAGTTGGATGAAATTCGGCCCTTTAAAACCAGGCGTTATGCTGTCAAATGCTCTGACGGTACATTTAGTGCACTCTTCGATGGCGGCTCCTCTATTGAATTTCCATCTGATGGTGGTTCTTCTATGGAACTTCCATCTGACATTATAATGTTTGTTGACGGTACACTTATCGTACCCGTCGATAGAGGCTCTTCTATGGAATTTCCATCTGCCCTGTTCAAACATCTGGATGTATATTGGGGCTTCATCGTTACTTTACACATTTTGCATATCCGATGTCATATTTGTTGAGACCAGAAGACGATGCTTTGGGCATAAAATGATTTCATCTTTTGTTTTTAAATTTAAGGATTGAGATTTACTTATATTAATAATAAAATCATCCTTAACAATTTGTACTTATTAGTCCGTTGCATTTTCCAATACAATTATTGTTATGAATTGGGGAATGACCAAAGCTTTTTGTGTGGGCACACTGCCTTTTCTTAGCTTTGTGCCCCGAAAACATTCTGCCACGAAATGTTTTTGGCAAACTTGATCGATTTTTTTTTTAATTAGCAATCATTAAATTTTCTCTCCCTATGCATTTATAGCTGAAAATGTTGAATAATTTTTGTTTGTTTTGGCTTTTGCTGGATTTAACGCAAGAAACTTTAATACAACAGCAAGATCGTCGAGGCAATGTTTTCGAGCAGCTGTGCCTGCTGCTTGAACCAGCAAACCAACATTATGCTTTTGGGCCGCTAAGAATTTGTTAGCTTAATCTCTTTTCCCTCTTGCACCCTTAAACCAAAATGATATTTTTTCGTAGTTCTCTGGCATTTTCGCCATTTTTGCAATTAATTGAGGAAAAAATTCGGATTTTTCTTTGATGACGCTTCGATTTACTTCAACAATTCTGGGATCAACATGATGCTAACAAAAGTGAAAACTGCATCTTCTTTTTTCAGAAGAGCTGTGTTTTTGATCAAGACATTGGTTCCTAAGAAATGAAATGTCGCGAAAAGTCGCGCGAAGCGCACAATGAGACAATTAGGCTTGCTCCGGTTCTCGAAATCGAACAACTTTTGCGATTTTGATTTTGAAAACGGGAATTGGTGCTGCGGTTCTCGAAATCGTAAGCTGTTTTCGATTTGCAAAACGGGCACCTTTATCTGGCCGAAATGAAAAGTAAGTGTCTTATCAAATCAGATCTTATTTGCTAAGAGAAAAAAATAGTATACTCAGTGGTCTATTGATGTTTATTCCACATCACTACAAGATCATTCTGGCACGTAGTTATTTTATAAAAAATTTATTTCTGACCCCACCTCATATTTGACAACACAAATTTTGCCGTCGGCAATAAGATATTTCGATTTGGTGCTAAGGTTTTCAGACAGTTGGCGGAACAAGTCGTTAAGAAACACTCAGCTATAAATACTTATTAAATGCAAACCTTAGCAAAAATATTGTACAATGAAGGTTCAATAATGTTTATTTGATAAATCTAGCTAATTTTTCAAAGTAAATGATAAAAGAGCTGTTCAAATTTAATTGAGACTGGAAAGGAAACTGCATGCAAGCTGGCAGCCTCTTCATGTAAATAAATGAATTAAATAAGCAATTGCCGCCTTTATTTGGCTCCTAAATCAAATAATTTAACAGCTTAAACACTTTTTACCATTCTGCCAACAATTTAAACCAACAACGCCAGCTCTTTAAGCAACAAAAAATATTAAACATTCCGATAGCAAAACGATACCGAAAATTACGCGAGAACCGGAGCAGCTAAAATCGAAATCGAAAACAAATTTCGATAACCGGAGCAGGCCTGAATATTGCAATTAATGACTACAAAATGGGTATAGACACTCACTAAACAAAGTTAAAACTCTATTGAAAGATAAACTCTTCATAACAAAAACGAAAACATCACCTGTTTTATTTACAAATTCTTAGAAAGTACATACCCGAAGAATAAGTAACAATTTTAAATTTTACTGTCTTACGTAATTTGGTTTATTTCGTCAAACACAACACGTTCGTAGAGCAATTTCGAGTGTGGATGGGCCCCTTAGCGTCTTAAATTTATCTTTGTAAACAAATATCATCAATGATCAATCAAATTTAACTTTACTCCAAAGGATTTTTTTATCTTGTACAGAAACGTTAGCTTAATAGCATAACATTTAAACGTATTTTTTAGAATTTAAATTAAAAGGTATAGTCCCCCTGGTGTACATTCTAGCCATGATCATCCGTTATAAAAATACAACTACATCCAAATGTAACCGGGTTTTTTGTCAATAGTTTCAGTCAATAGAAATGGTTTTTTGGTACAACTCTGAATTCTTCTTCACGGTATCATTCCCTACGAAAATGCTAACAAAGATGGCCCGGAACAATTAAAATATAAAAGGTGTCAAGTTTAAAAGTATGCCCAAAAAGCATGTCGTGTTTTCGGGTATATTCTTCCCCCAAAATGTTTTGAATCGCTATTATTTAATATAAAATGCCTATTTCTTCTTTATTTTGATTGTATTTTGTGCGCCTTTACCCCAATGCACACACTTTAAGGTATTTGCTCTATGATACAGAAAATCATTGAAAAACCTCCAATTCCGCATCATCTTATACATTCAAATGATGTGCCAACAAAGTCCGGAATAATCTGCGGTTTTCTATTGTTAAACAGTCAAAATATTTGGTAAACTATTAATTTTAATTCCGAAGAAGGACTTCAGTCATGTTTGTTTACGTTTTGCGTGAGCTACAGCTATTGATCAGCTGTCATCGGATGCAGAAATGGATGGTAGAATGGATGTAGCTCTGTGGGAATCGAAGTCTCCAATTTGTCGAAATCCCAACTGTTTCACACGGATGGACTCTGTGGGAAGACAGTATTAATTAGTTAAAAAATACGTCACTTATTTTTCTGATTTTTTATCAAGAGCCAAAATTCAGATTTTTGATAGATGAAAATAAGTCTTTGCTAAATGTTCACAAACTGTTCTTTAGATATTGGGCATTAACAAGAAAAAACTATAAAATTTAGATATAAAAATTAAATAATTAAGAATTTGAATTAAGCAGTTTAGCCTTTAATTGATGTAGCCATGTCCGCCTGTCCTTCTGTTCGTTTGTGCGTTTCTACTCTAATTAGTCCCTTAGTTTTGTAGCTATCTTCATTAAACTTAGCAGATAGTCTTCTATAGACTCTCACTTATATATGAGTCGGAATGAGCCGGAATGGTCAACTATATCATATATAGCTGTCACACAAACGATCGGTAAGTGTAGAGGAAAATTACGGTTTCATGTAAAAAATTTAAAACTGTAAAAATAAAAGAATATGTAAGTAATTTATATTCTATTATTTGGGATAGACAATAATTGATACAAATTAAATCTGCAAGGGTATACAAACGCACCGAAGTTAGCTTCTCTTCTTGTTTTTTAATAATTATTATTCCAATTAGTTAAGTGACTACTCACATTGACCAACTTGCAGCCCAAGCAACTAAATTACTGAAGAATATGTACCCGATTCAGCACCAAGCTTTTAAAATTTTACATTTTAAATTAACATTAATAACGTTGGCAAACTTCAGAACAAAACATTGCTAAAATCCTCGAAATAATGTTATAACCGAAAAATTTCCCATAGTGAACTGTAATGACGTAAGTAAATAAAACAATCATTAACGTAAGCCAGTCAAGTGCGCCCGCATTTAGTTTTCCTCTGTTACAGCAGCTGGTCACACAACATATCACTACGCGCGCAATTCAAAAACTTAACGAACCTTGCAACGTGAGACTTACTATTTTAGTTTTATTTATAATTGCTGGGTAATATTATCCAAATTAGCAGCAAATAAATTAATTAAGTCTGCAAACATCAGAAAGCGCTTTCCCAAAACCAGTTTGGATTCCGTTTTGTACTCTTGAGCATTAACACCAAAAGCAATATGTTACTTGTTGTACCTTCTTACCTACACATCCGTCAGACAGGCAGCCCATTTATGACACCAAGACTGGATTAAAAAATAATATCTGAAAAAGTTCGAAGACTAATCCAACCGTTGAAATAAATGTAGGTATTAACTTACACTAATGCGCTGTGGTTACACAACCTGGAATGTTCCTCCACGGTGAGCTGCTGCTGCAACATAAG
>VNJS01001658.1:0-19204 GCA_008042575.1 Drosophila watanabei | reverse complement strand
GCACACCCCTGGCTTTATTTACCATGCACGAAATGTGTTCAATGAAGTCGAGTTTGGGGTCCAGGCGAACTCCCAAATCATCAACTATATGAATTCTTTCTTAAGAGCAGCAGTTCAGCGTATAAGTCGCAAGCTTAGGAACGGCACAAGAGGATGTCATAAGCTTGCATTTAGAGCCGTTTAAGTTTAATAAGTTTACCCGGCACCATGTATGAAAATGATCAAGATCTGTTTGTAAATTAAACTGGCAAGCAGCGTCCTTATATTGCACGCAAAGCTTAACGTCGTTAGCGTGCATAAGTACTCTAGAGTTAATCAAGACTTTGGGAAGGTCGTTAATAAATAATGTAAACAATCGGGGACCCAAATGACTCCCTAGGGGGTCGCAAGATGTAACCCGGAGAACATTTGACAAGCTGTTTTTAAACAGGACCTTTTGCGTCCTGCCAATCAGATAACTTGAGATCCGCCTAAGGAGATCATCCGGAAACCCCATTAAGTCGAGTTTCCTAACAAGAAGTGAATGGTTACCACTGTTAAATGCTTTACTGAAATCAGTATAAATGACATCTGTCTGAAGATTATTATGGAAGCCCTTTATAATGAAAGAAGTGAGCTCCAAAAGGTTTGTTGTTGTTGATCTTCGCTTAATAAATCCATGTTGACATGGAGAAATTACTGATCGACAAAGGTGCTGCAAATGTGGAGTAATGACATTTTCGAAAAGTTTCGGGATGGCCGATTTGCTACCTTTTTTGTGGAGAGGAATTATAAATGATTCCTTCCAAATAAGGGGAAAGTGGAAAGTTTCTAAGGATAAGGTAAACAATTTAAGAAGGGGCTTGCACAGGGCTTCGGCACAATACCTAAGCACACAACCAGGTATTCCGTCGGGACCTGGCAAATAAACAGGCTTTCCGCGATGAAGGTCAATAAGAAGAGAGTTTTCGTTCAAACTAGGACTGAAAATAAGGTTCGACTTGGGCATGCTGTAAGAATATGTCTGATTTGAATCCGTGAAATTTGAATATGTTGTTTGAAAAAACGGTGCAAATAGATCGGCTATTGCCTCATCATTATTTGAGGTCGTATTTTCAAATAAGAGAGAGGAAGGGTGAGTCAGGGGCTTACGTTTAGTGTTAACAAAATTATAAAATCGCTTAGGGTCCAGTGAGAACTGAGCCCTGCAGCGAGTCAAATAGTTTTTATAACACTGCGCGTTGAGAACGGTGAAGTTTCTCCGAGCTGTTAAATAGGCAGAAAGTGCAGTAGGAGAGCAGATGTGTCTAAATTTAGCATACAGCCTAGATTTTATATTCTTAAAGCGACTCAACTCTTTAGTAAAGCAAGGAGGCTTATTCGAGATTGATGGATAGTGTAGGGGAACACATGTAGTAAAAAATGAATTCATGGCATTGTAAAAAATGTCCATGGCATCCGCCATATTAGTGCACATATATAGATCGGACCAATTAAATTATTCAGCCTTTCAAAGTCCGCCTTGCGAAAGGAGAGAACTTTTGTGACTGGTCGGTCAGAAATACTATGTACATCAGTCCCAATATCGAGAGTCACATCGAAAGTAGGACGATAAGGATCTTCGGGTTGCGTGAGGGGTCCCACCCTAGCCAAACTAACTCTCGCCGGATCAGAGACAAAACAAAGATCAAGCAAGCGCTCTAAAGAATTTCGAACACGGTTGACTTGGGACAGCGAAATGTCAAACAAGCCAGCAAAAAAGTCATGTTGCGTTGATGTTAAGAGTGTATTTGTGGAATTATTTGAGGACCAAATAGCCCCAGGGATATTAAAATTGCCTAGCACTACTAAATGGTCCCTATCCGAAACTTTATTGGAAACCAACTGGATAGCGGAAAGATGGTTCCAATATATAGGAAGTTCCGACAAGGGAGGAATGTAAGAACAAGTAATATAAATAAAACTACCGTTAATTGATGGCTTTACACAGAGGAATTCAATATCGTTGCATTCCTCAAAAGTTATTAATTCTGACGTTAGATCGGAGTCAACCGCTATAAGGACACCACCCCCACGTCTGACGGGCCGATCTAGCCGACAAATCGTGAACACAGCTGAAAAAACTGGAGCTGAGTATCTCCGGCTTTAAACAGGTTTCTGTGAACACGATAACCTGGGACACAAACGAAAAACTATCAGAATACAAGTTTGGAAGCTTACTGCGTAGGCCTCTTGCATTCTGATAGGAAATAGCAAGAGAAAGATTTAGTTTTTTGGGACTGAAGTGTGGGTAGAGGGCGCAGTGGTCTGATCGGACCTGGGAAGAGTTGTTCCCACAGGGCGACGTTTCTTTTTCTTAGCTTCGTACTCTTTGACAACAATATACTCTGGCCAGAAACTGGTAGAGCATATTGTTTCAAAAAAAGTTTGTTAGGGACATTTATTTTAAAAGATGAAAGAAGAAAATTTTAATTTTTCCACCATATTCTTTATTTTTTCGGCTCCGGTTTTGCCTTGAATAAAGGCAATTACATTATCCGATGTCTGATCAGGGGAGAGCCGCGAAACAAATATCTGTTTCGTGGGTGGAACTACAATAAGGGCGTTCGGCAAGGCAGACTGAGCAGTTGCATTGCCGGCATCGGCCGGTAGTCCAGGCCAGATACCCTGGGGGGATATATTAAGGGGGATCTGAGGGGTCTCTATTTCAGAACCCCCAGAGGACAAATCAGATATTGGCGGCGGAATGGTCACTCCTGCGGCACATTCGGATACCGAATCTTTTTTTGTACTCGATCGCAGGGTTCGTGAAGATGATCCTGAGGTCGAGGGCAGTGCCGGGGAAGGCTGCTTTTGAGGCACCACGGCGGGTTGCTTGGAACCGCCCGCATGCAGTTGGAGTTTTTTGCGCTTCGGAGATTCATTTAATAGCTTAGGGCTATTAAATTGACTATCCTGCGCTAAGAGCATATCATGAGTTTTACGAAAACTCGATAATAGCTCTTTAAAACTGCCCCTGGTTTGCGACATAAAGGACTTAATTTCCTTTTCAACTTCGCGGCAGGCCACACAGCATTAGCGGAAGCCTTTATCAGCTTTAACATCATCTAGTGTCAAAGCACTAGCCTCAATGCACTTGGCGTGCACTTTATTTTCGCACAACCAGCAGCCGATGAAGACATCAACTTGAGAAATTACCTTATTGCAGGCTTTAACAAAGCAGACAATTCCAGAAGTCATTATAGGGACTCACCACTGTACCTTTTAAGTAAAGAGAGTAAGGGCGAGAAATAAGATATGAACTGCAACTGCACAGAGAGAGCGGGAGAGCAAGAGAGGAGGAGAGCAAGAGAGCGTAGGAGTAAGCAAGCTTAAAATCATTTAGCTGTCGCGACGGCGCAAACAACGGCTGAACGAAGAAGGCACAAAAGGAAATGCAGAAAAAATGCAAAAACAAACACCAGCAGCACAAACTAAATTGTGAAATTAAAAATAGATTAATACACAAAACAGAAAAGCTGCATGCACACACGAAGTGAACGGAAACTTTATTGGGCACAAGATAGACAATTTAAATAAAACCCCGATGGTTTTTATCACAAATTTATCACAAAACGAGAGCGCAAGAAAAAAACACGACCGTTCACTTTGAAGAGAATAGACGAATTCTAATTTGTTAAAGCATTTTAAATTAACTAAATGTAAATTAAAAACTAAAAAAAAAATTATTATTATTATTGATATTATCGAGGAGACTAGACTATCGCTGTTTAGCCCTAAAATGTTTTTGTTTACGATTTCCTTATCAAGAACGAAGGTACACTATTTTCGCACTTAGAACTCGCAAATTCCATCTTTTGACTTTAAATATACATACCTGACGAGCACTGCGAGTTTCCTGTAATTTGATGGCAAGTTTTTGCAGGACACAGTATCCTTAAATCTAAAAACGCACATACTTTGTATACATTTTTAAGCATCCAAATATTTTATACAATTAGTGTCTATGAGTGTTTGATGATAAAATGAGCCCAACGATTATATATATCACTGAAATTTTCCCGCTAAAAATTCAAACAAAATGATATTTGATAAGCTCATAAATAAATCGCTCCTTTCAATTTCAACTGCAGAGCTATAAAAACTGTATTCTTGGTCAAATAAAAAAGCTTATCATGAGCTATATAAAAACTTGTATGTTAAAACATTGAATCCATGGCAGCTATGTATATGTTAGAGTGAACCGATTTTTTTATTTAGTTTGAAGTGTTAACTCTATTTCTATAATCATTAGGTTTAAGTGGAAACAACAAAAGACGCTAACTTTGTTTGTTTGTATACCCTTTCAGAATGCAATTGGATCAATTATAATCCGTCTCTATTTAATATAATATGAATTACTTTCATATTGATTTTATTTTACAGTTTTACATTTTTTTACATTGTTGATATGTAAAGTAAAATGTACTTTTCCTCTACATTAACCGATCGTTTGTATGGCAGCTATATGATATTGTCGTCAAATTTTTACGAAATTCAAGACAAAATTCTGAAATGTAGAATGCTTGTAACTTAAAGTAGAAGAAAATATGTTAAAAACTGAAAAAGTTATAATTTTTTTTAACAAATTTACGGGTTGTTTGTATTACAGCTACATATATGATATAGTCGTCCGATTCCGATCCGTTCCAATTTTTGTACGAGCGTGAGTAAATAGAAAACTATCTGCAAAGTTTCATTCAGATAGCTTTAAATCGGAGGGACTAGTTTGCGTAGAAACGGACAGGCAGCCGCACAGATGGACATGGCTAGATCGACTCGGCTGTTGATGCTGATCAAGAATATAAGTCGGAAATGCCTCCTTCACTGTGTTGCAAACTTCTGACTAAAATTATAATTCGCTACAAAAAAATAATATATATATATATACATATATACATATAAAATAAAAATGATTTTTTTTTTTTAACAAAAATAACTTTAAAAATAATGATTATTAAAGTTTTTTTTCTATTTTTATTTATTTTTTAAATAAATTTGTTTAATTCTTATCACCAATATTGTTTTACATTTTGTATAAGGACCGCAAACCCCAGTATGAAAAAATACGTTTTTGGGCTTTGGTGCAATAAATTGTGTTACTTTAAATAGGGCAGATAGACAAACAAAATTACGCAAGATCGCAACTGATTCTGAAAGATCTTGGTCTCTACATTGCGAATTTTTCGGTTTCAGTTTTTAAGATTCAGATCAAAGGTTTTAAGTGAAACACATGCCGCCATGGATGGGCGCCCTATACCCCACACCCCCCTGTTTTTGAAAAAAGTGTAATTTATTAGGTCTACAAGGTGAGAATCTGCCTTAAACATTTTATACTGAGTGGTAGCTTTATTATATCAAATAATATTGGATAAAAGCCTTACACGAAACCCTAGATTTACTATTCGCTTTTATTTTAAAGAAAAATAAATTAAAAAAAAATAATAATAAATAAAAAAAATAATTATTGTTCATTATTTTCATACCCTTGCAGGGTATTATAATTTAAGTTCAAAGTTCGCAACGCAGCGAACTGGTTAAAAACCCTCCAGCTGAACTCTCCACGAGGGCGCCGGCTAGGCAACGGGCACTGTATTATCGCGGACAATGGGAGGAAATGAACTATTAGCCATGGTTGTAGGTGCCTGGCGGTAGGCTTTAAACAAAAGTGGTGGTTGCCCGGAATTAAACCAACGCTCTTTCTGAAAATGGACGATGAAAATCAAATGGGATGTCAGCACTAACGTCGGTGAAACGCGGGGCACGAAGGCAATCCTCTCTGCGTGTCGCCAGGGGTCACACCTCTGGCAGGACGGGAGCTCAGGCTAGTTGTCATGCTACTGCAAGAAAAACGACTCACAGCATGCTAGGGGTGAAGGCCAAAGCAAGGTATAAGGCGACTCTTGAGATCCAGAAGCGACGGTAAGCTTGCCTGGGCCGAGCAAAGGATTGAAGATGATGAAATAGATGCTTGCCAGCAAGAGGCAACGCTCCGCTAAGAGTGCCCCCCAGGGTGCTCCGGCATGTATGCGGCCCATGCAGGCAGGACCCCCATCCAAAGCGAAGAAGTCGCTCAAAAATGAGCGGAAGGTCAAGTCACATTGGATGGTGCGGGGTGGCTGAATAGGGTAAAAATCCTGAACTGTATGGACGACCCGACTCGGAAGTGGCTATCGCAAACGGTTAGCCACATGAAGGCGTTGTGGGCGCACAGGCAAGGTGGAGAAGGGCTTAGTTCTGGACAACATCATAAATGCCACCCAGGAAATAACGCTGGCACAGTAGAATCTGCAGAAATGCTGCCACAGGGAAGAGACCCTAACAGCAATAATGCAAGCTCATTTCCTGGGATGCACTTAACGATTCGATGCCAATAAGCACCAGGACCTAGTAGAGCACCTGGGGGCGTTGAGGTCAACCCCAACAAAGGCAGTTAAAAACATAATCAGAATTGATCCCCTAGATATCCACGCACAACTGACAGCCGAAGAAATAAGTCGCTACAAGGATTTGGTCAGAGTTCAATTGGTCGAGACATGAGCAGTAAATTTGACAATATAAAATGGGACCTACTGACTGGAAAACAGGTCAGGACCATGCTCAACACATCAATATTTAAACAGAAGGAGTAGGAGCGGGCATATACTGTACAGACCCTGAACTGACAGGCAAGGGAGGCACTAGATATCCTGAGTACGACTAAGTCAATTAGGATCTACTGGATTCCCAGCCACCTGGGCATCGATGGTAACAACGGATGTGGCAGAGAACTTTCAAAATAAGGTGTCGAACTGGCGAGTAAAAGAACAGAAAATGTTCCTGTCTCCCTAAGAGCACTTCAAAGTGAACGAACAAAGACGAACGAGCAAAAAGCAGATGGAAAAGAAATTCCACACCCTGAAAAATATCCAAAATCATGTGCAAAAAGCGCAACGAAAAGCTCAGTCACTACGAGCTGCTTCCACGAAAAGACTGCAGACTACAGAAGTAAGCATATCCGACCCTATAAAGTATATATATTCTTGATCAGCATCAACAGCCAAGTCAAATCAGCCATGTTCGTCCGTTCGTCTTAAGATAGTCTTCTACACACTCTCACTAGTATATAAGTCGGAACGAGTCGAATCAGTCAACTATATCATATAGCTGCCATAGAAACGGACGGGAAATTTTTGGAAAAAAAATTATAGATTTGTCAGTTTTCAACATAATTTCTTCTACTTTTAGATACTAGTATTTCATACTTTTCCAAAATTTTGTTGTACATTTCATAAGGATCGGACGACTATATCATATAGCTGCCATACAAACGATCGGTAAATGTGGAGAAAAATTACATTTTACTTTAAGCCTAGTACTAACATAACGAAAATCTGCTGTCACAATTGTGTCCAAACTCCATATAAAAAAAGGCTACGAAAAAAGGAAAGAAACAAAATTTTCCCTTTTCGTATTTGCGGGTACTGAGATAAGAAAAGTTCTGGCTGCGAAAATGTTGCGACGAAACAAAATGTTGCCAGTAACACAGCTGTGATTGTGTTGTCAGAATAATTGAATTTAATTATTCTTTCAGGCAATATTTAGGGAAATTCAACAAATTTCATTATAGACGGGAGGAAAAGGTTAATTTAATAAAAGGCAGTAGTGATAAGGTCCATTAATTAAAATTTAATTAGCAAAAGACGGCATCGGCGATGGTGCCTCCGGTTATGTGCCTTCAGTTCATAGCGGCGAATACCTATGTATATACTATTAAAATAACCAACCCATTAAGTGAAACTAATATATTTTTTTAACATTTTTATTTCACATTTTCAAATTCGTATGCCAAAAAAATCTGTTTAGTGCGACCTTTTCATAGCGTTTCATGCCTTTTCCTCCATTTTTTTGGCCACAGTGTTACCAAGCAAAATATATAACGATTTTGCTATCACAATTGTGACAGCATATTTTCGTTATGTTACTACGAGGCTTTAAATGTAAAAATGAAAGTCGTTCATATTATATTATATTGGCATAGATTATAATTTATACAATTGGAATCTGCAAGGGTATACCAACTTCGGCGTGCCGAAGTTAGCTTCCTTTCTTGTTTTTCGTTATAATTAATCAGAAGAGCATAAGTGAGTATTGTCTTGACTCTGCATTCTTCTAAAAGTTTTGAAAGACTTATTATCTCCCTTTTATTTTTACTCTGTTCTTCTGCATTTTTAAAGAGACCAGACGATCTTAGAAAGATTTAAGTCTGGACTTGTAGTTGGGGACGGTAACGCCCACATCCTTTAAAGGTGAACAACATTTAATTCGGCACGCATAAAGCTAAATTTATCTTTTTTTATTTGCGCATGATTTTAACTGCGCCGACTTGTGCATCTTTACCAGTACAGTTTTTCATTTTCCTTTACACTTTCTTTTTGTTCCTATGTTTTGTTCCTATAAAATAAAATCATAATATTTAAATCAAAATTTTGAAATAATAAAGAAGGCTTGTATAGCTATAATTTTCGAATCTTTCAAATCCGAACGATGGCTAGCCGAAAATAAAAGAATCGATAATCCCGTTTGATACACATTTTTTTCTAAAAATCGAACATAAAAATAGTTACCCGATAAACATAAGTGGGGATAAAAACGGAGGTCAAGGCTGATAATGAGGCGCAAGTATTTATAATTTAGATGTTCCATAATCCTCGGAAAATATTAATCGGATATTTTAGTTTTTCTTTAATAATAATTTATATTTTAAATTGTGATATTAAAACAGTTTTTTAATAATTAACTCTAATAATTTAGTTTAAGATTTTGTTTTATTCCAAACGAAGAAGATTCAATGCTGAAATAAAAAATCAAACACAGACTAAAATTTTCAAGTAAATGTTTAAAAAAATCTCTGGGATTTTGGTATTAATTTAGCGCTAAATTCATACAAGCTGTAACACCTATCAGAATTTGTTATTAAATATGCAGTGATGATGGAGTGATCTATGTATATATATATTTAATTTGTACGTAGATGTAAGATGTAATTTGCAAACATTTACCTTCTGGCTCTTTTGATATAACTGTTGTACTGCGATCAACGATTCCTTTTTTATCTTCTAAGGGGAAAACAAATAAAAAATAATCGCTTTTTTTTTGAAAATGTATGTAACTTTTACCAATATTTTTGTGAGATCCGTCTTACATAAATGATAAAAAAGCGAAAAACAAAAATTTATACATTGACGTAATTAAAAACATATTTAAGCAAGTTATTCATTTAGGGGCTTACGCGGGTCAAAAATTTCAAAACAATGTTATATTTATAATTGTTAGCACATACATTCTTAAAACTTGTTTCCGCGCCGAACGGTCCCATTTCTCCACTTATTTTTTGACCGATTTTAGAGAGTTTTAAACACAGATTTTTAGTCCAAAAAAGACACTTGTTTTCCAGTGTTTACAAAATTGTTGGGGGGAGGAAACACATTCTTCTAGTTATGTTTGTTCTTTTGGTCCTGCTAGCCACACCATTGAATCGAGTATTATATATTATTTTCATATATTCTTCACCAGGATCAATATAATAAAATTTGTTCCCTATGTTAGGTAATATTATCGATACTATTACGATTTTATCACTCCATATTTATTGAAAATATTTAGAAAAATAAAACATATCTTGTTTTTGTATTGTGATAGTTATAAAAACAAATTAGTACCATCGATAGTTTTAAGAACAAGGAAAAAGATTTTTTAGATAAGTTCAGCGCAATTTTATTTTTATTTTTTTCAGCGGATTCGAGCGCTGAGCAGTACTTGAATTCTGAACAATGCCTAAAAATAGACTCTGAAAGTACGGTTTCAAGATCGCTGTTGTCTTTTTTAAGAAAACATTTTAAATCTGCTGAATGCTAGTTCACTCGTTTGTTCGATAATTATATAGATAATGCTTTAGTTACATAGACTGTAGCCGTATTACTTGCTTTCATTGCATTTTAAACTATTTTATTTATAGAAATAAAGGTTTTTTTCAGGAGATTTGTTTAGTTTTACCAGTATTTTATGTAAATTAAAGACTATGTAAAAGCGTGAAGATAAAAATAAAGCATGCAAATGGCTTATACGAGTAGATTTAAGATCGTGCTTTCCAAACATAAGATTGCGCTTCAAACAAAAATAAAAACAAATCAATTTTCCTTGCTGGGTCACCGAATATGACAATACTTTTTAGGCTAAAATACTTTGATTTGTATAAAAGATCTAGCGTTCTTTATAGACCCCTGACATACTAAACTAAGGTACACCATTTTAAAAGGGGAAGTTTTTCAACTTTATATATGTATGATATTTACCCTTTATATCATCATCTTCGATGGTAGTGCTGGAAGAGTCCGTAGACTCCTTGACTTGAGATCCATCGCCCTTTTTTGTAATCATACTTCTACCTAAAAAAAAAGAAAATTATTATTTTTGAATTAATTGAAACTTTTAAAAATATGTCGAAAATTTAAGAAAGCTTAAGACACATTTACACTAGGCTGTCTTATTATGTTTCTTTCAATATCGATATCAATAGTTTGCTCAACTTTGTGTAAACCTGCTATAACTTGGACAACTACTCTAATAATAAAAGTATATATAGAGTTATACATTTGAATGATTAAATTAAAGAAAATATCGAGAACTAGAACAAGCTCTTCTTCGTATGCAACCATTACACCATTAAGGCAGGATCTCACCTTGTCGACCTAAAAAATTTTCCTTAAAAAAGGTCGAAGATACAATGTTGTGTGATTATGAGCATATATTTATTTAAAGAATGTATCCAAAACCCGTGACTTAAAACACAAAAACCGAACACATTCTTAATTTGAAACGTATTACCTAAAAAATAAAAAAAAGCTACGGTCATGAAAAAAATTCTAAACTAAGTGCTGTTGTGCATTTCTTTTTCACTAATTAAAAAAAAAAAAAACAATTTTTAATATTTCTGACTGATTGTAGTTCATTTATTTGGAAAAAAGAACACCTAAGACAAGATTCATTCTAGCATTTTCCATCACTTCTGTGGTTCTGAAAAAACACGTTTAAAGTTTAGGCGATGTTGTTCCCGGTACTCAACAATATGTATCGGCCTGTAACTTTTGTAATTTTTCAGATTTAGATCTAAAATTTCCTAAGCACATTTTTGTAACATGTATCTACACGATAGGGCAACAAAAAATCAATGTTTTTTCTTCGGCAAGGGAAGAACATGCTTTAATATATTCAGTCACTCGGCAATCCCGAGTTCGCTGAAAATTTAAAATATGTTGAAAACGGCAGTACAAATATTATTTTTTATCTTGCTTATTGAAAGCATCTGGTATGTTCGTCCAATAAACACGAGTATGTTTGTAATGCTTTGTTTATATAGTTCAAGAACGGAGAAACTTGTTCGCAGAGTAATGAACACACAGACATATGTATGTATTATAAAGAGAAAAAAAATTTACGTTAGAATAACATAATATAGTTACTTGAAAAATTTCGAGTAGCCAGCATAGTAGTAAGTATAGCACCCTTAAGCTTGCGCCGTGCATTAAACTTCTTGAGACAGTCAACCGTTTCTTGACGATGCACCACGGAAGCCACACGCTCTCGTTGCTGTAAAATACAAAAACAAAATATCACGTTAAACATATAGCTTGATAAATTTGCTCAACTCCAACTTACACATATCCATGGATGTTTCAAAGCCTCCGAAGCGGTTATCCGTTTATTTGGATTTACCGTAAGCATTTGATTAATAAGATTCTTAGCTTCTGGTGTGACTGTATCCCACTCGGGCGATGGATACTTTAAAAATGTATTTAAGAATCAGATAAGAATAAATGTATCAATAAACCGGTACTGAAACATTTGATATAATTGAAGGGGACTTACATCATAAGCGCCTGCTTTAATCTGAGAGTACAAACGATGCTGATCTTCATCCCAGAATGGTGGATAACCAACCAAAAGTATGTAAAGAATAACGCCTGTAAAATATACAAATGACAGAATATAAATTGATTAATTTTTCAATCGAATAGTTCGCCCAGGCTCCAGTGATTCTAAATTCTTCTCTATTTGCAAAAAAAAAGCCAAGGTTTGTATACCCTTGCAGATTGCAATTGGATTATTAATAGAGTTTTGCATTTGTTTTCGACATTTCCCGAGCGTTCCTATGGCAGATATATGATATAGTCGTCCGATTATCATAAAACTTAAATCGACATTCTAAAATATTACAAATTGCTCAAATCTCAGATTAGATGAAGATAAGTTCAACAAAAAAGAAAGCTTTCTTCATATTATTTTTAGAGTTTTACACTTTTACATGTTTTAAATTTGCCTCCTCTTTTTCCGATCTATTCTATAGCAGCTATATGATATGGCCATCCGATTTTTATGAAATTGTGAAATAAAATAAAATGCTTCTTTCTCAAATTATATGAAAATGTGTTGAAAACAAAGTTAAAATTTTTTTTCTAAATTTTTTTTTCTCATAACCGAGAGTATCAAGATATGTTAAAAAACAGTGAAGTTATATTATTTTTTTCTACAAATTTACGGATCGTTTGTATGGCAGCTACCGGCGAAGTTAGAAGTCAGAAGTTTGCAACGCAGGGAAGGGGTCATCTCTGACCCTAAAAAGTAAAAAAGTCCGATTTTTTTGGCTCTTTTGAATATTGCATTACCTTGTATTTTCATCTCGCGACCGATTTAAAGTGGAAAAGTCAAACAAAAATTATTATTTGAATAATAAGATGTTTGAAATTACTTTTGGTGATGAAAAAAAAGTCAAGATTTTAGGGACGTTGGCCTTTCTTTACAAGAAATAGCATAAAGAACAATCCTAAGTCGCAAAATTATAAGCAACTATTTGAAGAATCCTCCGAATTTTATCAGATTTCTATTACTGCGCTGCAAGGATTAGGCAAAAATCCGGTGTGAAGGCCACAGTTAAACGAGTTTTTGTTAAAGCAGAACATTTAAAGCCTAGTGAAAGACCTTGTCTTTTGCCGAGCTAATATGACTCTTAATATGACTCGAGAGTGGTATCGAAAAGTTTGAGCTTAAGGGGCCGGTTGGATATAACTTTTACTTCCATGATTTGCGTAAATAGGAACACATTCTTCAAAAAATGCACATTCGAGAAGGTGGTGTAATAGTATGGGGAGCGATTTCCTACTACGGCACACTCCAACTGCAATTCGTAACATCACGAATGAATGCAACAGCATATGAAGAAGTTATAGAAAAAGCTCTAGAATGGAAGTTTAAGCTTGATAAGGAAAGATTCAATATTAAATTTTGGGGATGGTATCAAGAAAGGCCTATGGGTCCAGAAAGCAGTATGAAAATAAATCTGTTCTCACGAATGTCAACCAAGCGGCATGGTCAACAATTTTCCTGGTTTCATTTAATCTGGCCATTCCTGTGTTTTTTTAAGGCAGGATTAGCTGTGAATGCGCAGCAATACAAAGACCAATGTCTTCCGGAACTTAAAAAATTAATTGATAAATATCATGGTAATGATATTACGGTGGTTTGGCCCGACTTAGCTATTGCCCAGTATGCCAAAACGGCAGTAGAGGCTCTTAACCATTTGAGCATCGAGTTTGTGCCCAAGCTTCAAAACCTTCCAAATGTGCCTGAGTTAAGACCAATTAAAAAGTTTTGGGCAAATTTGAAAAGAAATGTATACAGCAATAATTACAAGCCAAAAAACATCGACTGTTTAAAATTAAAAATCAAAAGAGAGCTAGCTAAAATTATGGAATAAATTTGTTTTTTGTATTACATAGTTTGTTCGTATTTCATTCCGCATACCTTATGTTAAACAAGAAAGGAAGCTACTTCGGCAAGCCGAAATTTGTATACCCTTGCAGATTTCAATTGCATTAATTATAATCTAACCCCATCTATTTTAAAATGAATTACTTTCAATTCAATTTTATTTTTACGATTTTACATTTTTACATGTAAAGTAAAATTTAACTTACACACATTACCAAATTTACCAATCGCAGCTATATGATATAGTCGTCCGATTTTGATGAAATTTAAAACAAAATTCTAAAATAATATAGAATGCTTGTAACTAAAAGAAGACGAAGTTATGTTGAAATCTGACATAATTTTTTTTCTAAAAATTTCCCGACCATTCCCATGGCAGCTATATGATATGGTAGTCGAATCTTTATAAAATTAAGTCCGAAAATCTAGAATAATATATATAGCTTATAACCGAGAGTTGATCATGATATATTAAAAAACAGTGAAGTTATAATTTTTTTTCAACAAATTTACGGATCGTTTGTATGGCAGCTATATGATATAGTCGTCCGTTCTGGCCCGTTCCCTATGTACGAGTGAGACTATATAGATGACAATCTCCAAAGTCTCATTCAGACAGCTTCAAAACTGAGGGACTAGTTTGCGTAGAAACGGACGGACAGACGGACATGGCTAGATCGACTCGGCTGTTAATTCTGATCAAAAATATATACCCTGCAAGGGTATAAAAGTTAGTTAAATTGGAATCTTATTTCGTACTCTTAGTGCAAATTTTGTTCAAATATGGGGCGACCCGCCTATGGATCCACTTTTATGACGAATTTCTAAATGTACGGGCGAAAAACTTGTTTTTATTGGCGATTCTAGTCTCAGAAATTCAGTGTTTTTCAAAACTCCGCGGAAAATAAGGATTAATTTTTTTCAAAGGTGAAAGATTGTTTCGTAGCCTATAAAAACCAGATTCTTGATTGGCTGACAGTAGTTAAGATTTTTTTTTTTTGCGGTGATAGTTTTGTAATTGCCCGAAAGTGTAATATAAATCAAATAATCACAACATGGACGCAAAATATAATTTTTTTTTGTGGTGCTAGTTTTGTACTATTTGTCCATTATAAATCGAATAAACACAAAAGGAAAACAAATTTTTTTTGTAAGTGCAATAATGCTGTATTTAGTGCTGAGCCATATCGCAAGGTAAAGAGTACATCGTAAAAAGTTCGACGTTCCACAATTAGGTTCCTTTTTATACCCTTGCAGGGTATTATAATTTCAGTCAGTAGTTTGCAACGCAGTGAAGGAGTCATCTCCGACCCTATAAAGTATATATATTCTTGATCAGCATCAACAGCCGAGTCGATCTAGCCATATTTGTCTGTCTGTCTGTCTGTCCGTCTGTCTGTCTGTCCGTTTCTACGCAAACTAGTCCCTCAGTTTTGAAGCTATCTTAATGAAACTTTGTAGATAGTCTTCTATATACTCTCAATCGTATATATGTCGGAACGAGCCGAATCGGTCAACTATATCATATAGCTGTCATACAAACGATCAATAAATTTGTAGGAAAAAAATTATAACTTCACTGTTTTTAACTTATCTTAATTAACTCTCGGTTATAAGATTTATATGATGTTTTAGATTTTTATACCCTTGCAGGGTATTATAATTTCAGTCAGAAGTTTGCAACGCAGTGAAGGAGTCATCTCCGACCCTATAAAGTATATATATTNACAGCAAACTATCTGCAGTCTCCTTTCCTTTTTATACCCTTGCAGGGTATTATAATTTCAGTCAGTAGTTTGCAACGCAGTGAAGGAGTCATCTCCGACCCTATAAAGTATATATATTCTTGATCAGCATCAACAGCCGAGTCGATCTAGCCATGTCTGTCTGTCCGTCTGTCCGTTTCTACGAAAACTAGTCCCTAAGTTTTGAAGCTATCTGAATGAAACTTTGTAGATACATAAAAAATTTTAACTTCACTGTTTTTTAACTTATCTTAATCAACTCTCGGTTATAAGCTTTTTATGATGTTTCAGATTTTTAGATTTAATTTTATAAAAATTGGACTACTATATCATATAGCTGCTATAGGAACGGTAAGAAAATTTTTTGAAAAAAAAATTATAACTTTGTCAGCATTTCCTATTTTTTTAGAATTTTGTTGTAAATTTTATAAGATTTGAACGACTATATCTTAAAGCTGCCATACAGACGATCGGTAAATGTGCAGGAAAAAATATATATTACTTTACATGTAAAAAATGTAAAAAAATTATAGTTGTAAAAATAAAATGAATGCGGAAAAAATTCATATTATATAATATTGAGATAGATTATAATTGATACAAATGGAATCTGCAAGGGTATACAATCTGCGGCGTGCCAAAGTTAGCTTCCTTTCTTGTTTTAAATCAAATTGTTTTTAGGAACAATTATAGGTATAGGAGTAAATAAAAAAGCGTACGTACCACATGCCCATATATCTACTGATTTTCCATATGGTTCCTTTTTCAATACTTCCGGCGATAGATATCCCGGGGTGCCGGCAAATCCAAACCATGCCTGATGATCGCCTTGCACTTCAATGGCTAGACCAAAGTCAGCGAGCTTCACAGCTGCACCCTTTGCCTTACTAGCTAATAGTAAATTCTCAGGCTTAAGATCACGATGCACCACACCATTTTGGTGGCAGTGATTGACCGATTCCAATATTTGTTGAATACAATGTGATGCATCAGCCTCTGAATAAAATTCGCGGGCAACAATATCTTCGAAAAGTTCGCCACCAGTTACACTGTAAAATTTTGTTTGGTTTAGATTAGACAAAGAAAAAGAAAAAAAAAGAATTTTAACACGTACTTTTATCAAGCTGTGTTGTAATTTTTTCTTTTTCGTTTATATATTTTTTTTAATTTCATTTTTTAATTTTTTTTATAATAAAAAGTAGATGGTAGTGGGGTAATCTGAAACTTCTTTTAAAATTGTGTAATCAAAGGATGGAGTATGAACCTCAGTAAACAATAGTCGAGTCATTGCAACATAGAAAGAGTAGTAATAATTTATTTTGCTTACAGATCAAACACCAGGTAGTGATAGTTCTCCTCCTGAATACTGTCATGCAAACGCACTGAAAATACAAAGTTTTTACTGTTGTTTATATGCAACATCTTTATATTTATATATATACATATATATATATATATATATATATATATATATATATATATATATATATTTATATATATACATACATATATAGAATAATGAATAGCACACATTACATACATACCTATGTTGGGATGATGAAGTTTTCTGCAGATCCTCGCCTCACGTTCCAATTTTTGAAAGTCTTTAAAATATTTACAAACGCATAAATTGCATTAATTAATTTATATGACTAATAGACTTCAGGTTAAGTATAATTATGTGAACTACTTAAATTTAACAGCTGAATTGGTGGAACTTTGAAAATCGGAGCTGTGTCATGCATTTCCCTGCAATTGTTACATCGTGTTTTTGAAAATTCTTCAAAAAACGAAAAAAGCGGCAAGTTGTATCACCATTTCGCTTGCACAAAAAAATGTACTTTTATGTTTTTTTTTATAGCCTTGCAGGATACTATAACAGAAGTTTACAACGCAGTGAAGGAGTTATCCCCGACCCTATAGAGTAGATATATATTCTTGATCAGCAGCGTAACAGCCGAATCGATCTAGCCATGTCCCAGCTGTCCGTCTGTTTTAAAGCTTTCTGAATGAAACTTTGTGTTCTTAGCCTTAGTCGTTGATACACTCTCATTAGTATTTAAGTCGGAAAGTTCAATTTTTATACGGCATTATTATGTAGCAGCGATAGAAATAATTGGACAATTTTTAGGAAAACAAGAAATTGCAATTGGATAATTATTAATCTATCCATATCTAATAGTATAATATGAATTAAATACATACTTAAAGACATACTCATAATCAGATCTGCTCCGGGATCGGTGCTCCCGTTCTCTATACCGTAAGATTGTTGCGATTGGTAAAACGGGCAACTTTGTCTGTGTAAAATGAAGAGTTATTCCTTTTTAAAAAAAAATTTTGACTTATGAGCTTTATATAAGATTTAAGAATTTCAGATTTAATATTATAAAGATTTTTTTTTTCTGAAAAATATGAAAATACCGATCCGTATGTAAATGTATCTGCAAAGTTTCATTCAGATAGCTTCAAAACTGAGAGACTGGTTTGCTGAGGGACTAGTTTCGGACAGACGGATAAACCGATGGACGAACGGACATGGCTAGATCGACTCGGCTGTTGATGATTATCAAGAATAAGGTCGGAAATGCCTCCTTCACTGGGTTGCAAGCTTCTGACTGAAATTATAATACCCTGCAAGAGTATAAAAATGATAACTTCGCTGATTTTCAAGACACAAAATGCTACCTAATTATATTCCATCTTAAATTAACTGTATAAAGGTTTTGGTTTTATGAAAATATATGCTAAGAAACCAGAGATATAGCCAATTTTCCAGATAACCCAGTATTTAACTTGGAAATATAAATATAATATAACGCCGTACATTTTTGTACAAGTATGGCGATAAATTTGGAAAATGGTTTGTATGTTTATATTATTATACTATAGGACAAAACCACTCTTATATCATTTTTGTAATGATATTGATCATTTACAAAATGTAAATAACTTTTAATTGACTTGATATAGCGTTTTTAAGGTTAAAGAAAATATACATACAAAAGTACTTAAAAACTATGTTTCAGAATGTTAAAAATAATAAGTTCAATATTATCCATTATCATTTGTATTAATTTTTTAAACGAAGAATTAAAAGAATAAAAAAATATCTAAGTATGTAATAATGGAAATTCCTCAATTGTATTTTATAAAAAAAAAACTTTAATTATAGATTCGCTGTATTTCAACATATCTTACTGTACTTTATACTTTATTATTTCCACATTTCAGTTTTAATTCTATGAAAATTAGACGGTTATATCATAGAGCCATAGGAACAATCGAAAAATGTAGAGGAAAAAAATTTAAATATGAAGATGTATATTTAATTCATACTATATTATAATGCATATAATGGACATTAATAATCCAATTGCAATCAACAAGGGTATACAAACTTCGGGGTGTCGAAGTAAGCTTCCATTCTTGTTTTTAGTTTGAATATGTATGAATATGAATATTTAGATATGTCGACCTTTACTCATTTAAGGGCACACCGCCCTTAAATGCCGTGTTGAAAAAGATGCCGTTACAGCGTTATACACTCCTGCCCACAATTATACGACACCCTCAAAATTTTTGTTTCGACCCTCGTAGGAAAGTGGGAAAGAATAATACAACAAAATAAAATA
>VNJS01001655.1:0-10209 GCA_008042575.1 Drosophila watanabei | reverse complement strand
AACTCTCCACAGTCTCATTACTTGTAATAAATTGTGTTGTGTTGTGGCCAAGACAAGAAAAGATACACAATCCATAGTTGGCTGGAACAAGTGCAGCCTCAACCTCAACTAAACCCGATTCGATTCGATTCGATTCGCTTTTGACTAGCTACCCATTAATGTAACGCCCCGTTTGCCTTGGACAACCTTGTGCGAAAAAATAATAATACAAAAAAATAAAATGAAATAAAATAATGAACGTAATGACGTAATGGAAAGCGTAGGATTTTGCTCCCACTGCCACGCCTCTTTTTTTTTTTGCACTCTCTAGTGTGTGTTGTGTGTGGGAACAAAAATTCACATTATGGCCAATTCTTTGGGGCGATTTTCAGCTTAGATAAAGACCAGCAACACTTTTGTGGGTTCGTTTTTAACACTTACCTCACGGGGATTGGTAAGATAAAAGTGCTTGAGGTAGTTTGTGTTGTGCTTACCTGGAAGTAAAGGAAAAACAAAGAACGAATTATTATTAGATTTGGGCTGTAGACAAAATAGAAAACGTTGGATAATAGTGTTATGGTAATAAGGGGAAGGTAAAGACAACATTCAACTAAAGATGGGAAGGAAAACCTAGAGAGAAAGATTATCTTAGAGGCAGGAAAATTACAGCCTAAAATAAACAAGCATTAGAACAAGTCCTAAAACGATGTTATTAAAAGTACATTAGTTTTAAGTGGTTTTGGAACTTAAGTAAACTATAAAAAAAAATAATGATGTCTCTTTGAATATTTTTTCATACTAACAAATTTCTTACAAAAATACGTAATTAAAATCTGATTTAATAATGCTTTTCCTAACCAATTTTTCTTGATTATTTTTATATTAAAAAATTTCTTACAAAAATACGTCTATAAAATCTGATGTAATAAGGCTTTTCCTAACCAATTTTATCTGCTAATTTTTATATTAAAAAACTCCTAGCGAAAATTCGCTCCTAAAACCTTTTTCAATAATATTTTCCTAATCATTTTTTCTTGATTATTTTTATATTAAAGAATTCCTAACAAAAATACGTCAATAAAATCTGATTTAATAAGGCTTTTCCTAACCAATTTTACTTGCTAATTTTTATATTAAAAAATTCCTAACAAAAATTTGCACCTAAAACCTTATTTAATAATATTTTCCTAACCAATTTTTCTTCACAAAAATATCTCCAATAATCCCCCTATAAAAATTTATCAATAACAATCCCATCATCGATCGATCCATCAGCTAAAGAAAAACGGCTTCTGGCACCCACTTCCCATAAAAAAAAATATAACAAAAAAAAAAGACCACTGAAAATGGGCTTTTGTCTGATGGTTCGTGCCCTGCCACCTGCTTTTAGGGTCGTCGGTGTCTGTCTTATCGATTAAACAATTTCGCTGGCACCTTTGACGCCCACCTCAAGACCCCGTCGCAACATAAAAAGCATAGAGTCGCCACGAATACGAAAAATGCGACTAAAAACCATAAACGAAAATCAATTTTTAACCCAAATGGTGACGTTGACCCAGAAAGCATCGAAAAAAAATCGAAAAAATCCTAAAGACAAAGAGACAGACCCACACTCGACGGTCTGTGGCATAAACGTTGCAATTATCATAATTAATGCAAATGCGCCTTAAAGTAGACCGAAAGAAAAACGAATTAAATACTTTGGAGACGTTTATGAAAAACGTTTATTCCTAAATGGAGGGAAAAACAGTTTTAGATGATGCAAGTCTATTAGAGGGAGGTAAATTGTTTGGAAAGGTAAGGAGAAGGGGAGTTTAGTCATACTTTTATGGGATTTAATGGAGTGAAGCTCTTTGAAAAAAATTTGAGTTATTTTTTTAAGGCTGGATTTGTAAACCAAATACGTTGCTTCAAGTTAACTGTTTTAATTTGGGTTTTGTTGAGGTAAATAAATTGTTAAAACAAAGAATTGAAAGTATAGAATCATGGATTACTAAAGAAAAAACTAGGAATTAAATAAAGAATCATTGATTACTAATCAAAACAAAAATTCAACGAACTTAACAGTAATTAAGCGAATTTTTAAGCATGATTTAGGCAAAGTTTTTAGATTTAAAAGCGTACATTTTAATCTTTTGAAAGGAATAAATAATATAACAAATATATCACTATCGAAGGTACTATCGAAATCTATCGGGGGTTTGGCTTCCCATCGATTGTGCCTCGATAGTGTCAAACTATCGATTGCGCCGATAGTGCCATCGATTGTTCTCCATCTCTAATTACCAGCAAATAATATAGAAATAAATAAATAAAAATAAATAAATAAATCTTTTAAGAAAATTAAAAGGTAATTTTTGTACATTCTAGTCTTAAAAATATTTTAGATGCATTAATTTGGTATTTAAAAATAATTTTTTGTGACAATTAGAAGTTAAGACTCATAAAGTAATTTTTTTAGTAAACTTTATTAATCCTAATCTTTTCAATTCAATTTTTTTATATTAAACTTTATTAATCTTTAAAATTTATTTTTCTATAAATAGCAGTAAGTCTTTGAATCCACATTCCTTTTGTATTTAAAAACAATGGAATTTACTTATATAAAATTATTATTTTCTTTACTTGAAGCTGCCTCTCCTTGTATATTTAGCTTCATTTATATTCCCTCAGATACTATTTATGCATTCTATTAGCCAGAGACACCTGGCCCGTAGTTTTGTTTATGCCACGATGGATGCCTTGTAGGTGGCTGTTTCCAGTCAACGCCTTCATCAATGTGGCAAAGATATAAAGTAAGAAAACGGCAAGATATTCAAATTGGGGGATTACCAAATCCTAAACAGTTTGCTTGGGCAACTCTCAAGTGATGTCAGAGATATATACTCCACTTGTGCATGTATTAACCCAAAAGAAAAACAGATTTCTACGCCACATCCCAGAGTCTGTCTCTCTGACAATTGAACAAATTGCAATTGTGGCATTGTCTTGGGACTGCCTACAGTTATAATTGCATAAGTGCGACGATGCAAATCCAGGCAATGCTGATTTTAATCAAACCTCTGACAGGCTCCCTGGGAAAATGGCAAAGAGATGAGATGTCAAGATCGAGAGAGAGAGAGAAAGAGAGCTAGACTTATGTAAGATTTTCCCCAATTTTCTTCCGGGTGTACAGACTGACCTCGGCTTAATTAAGCCAACGGAGCATTGAGGAAAATTTGGGGCAAGCGCGAAGTGAAAGAAGGGAATTAAAATAGAAAATCGTATTTGGTGCAGTGAAAATCTTTTTGGATACGCTTAACACTTTTCTGGGCATCGGGCCAAGGTGAGATGTGGAAAGTTTTCAACTGTCTCTATTTTTTTTTTAGAGAAATTGGGTTTAAGAAAAGTGAAAGATCTTTAAAAGAAATGTGTTTTAAAAGGGGATTTTAGAAATCTAAGATCTAACTTTTAATTTACTTGAATTACGAATTATACAAGAAATAAAATCTATATATTAGGAACACAGAAACTAACTTAGCTTTTTTAAGTTTAACTAAAAATGTTTAAAAATCGAAAACAAATGTTTTTAAATACTTTTCTATTTTTTCAATCATGTTCATAATATTTAGGGTTCTTTTAAGATTGTATATTATAATAATAATATATAATTATTAAGAATCTAAAGCACTATATAGAAATGTTTCAAAATACTTTTATCTTGTTTTAATCATGTTAATAATTTGTAGAGTTTTTTTAAGATTGTAATTAAATATTGTATAGAGAATTAAATTTTTATTTAATTCCATTACTAATGTTAACCCAAAACTAGATGTAATAACAATAAGATATATAAAGGAGAAATAAAGTTATTCTTTTGGTTACATTTTTTATACCTTTTTTTAGTTTTAATAAGCTTGAATTATTTGTAAAAAATAAATAAATTAAAATAAAATTACTAACTAACACTTCATTACAACCTTTATATATTTTTCTTATAATTAAAATCCCTTTTATATAGACAAAGTTTCCAGACAATAAACCTTCTCCTTCTGGGTTTTTCCCCTCTTTTTCATCTTAGACCTCATTTCGTATGCAGCGCCAAGTTTCACACAACAATCAAGCCGAAATGCGAGGCACTTCTTATGACTTGTAATGATCTTTTGGCCCACACGACCCTTCTCCTCTCTCCCCTCCCTTCCTGTTCCCTGTTCCCTTTTAGCACAAATTCCACACTTCCGTTTCCCCTTTGGCCTGTTGCATAAAAGAACAATAGCAACCAGAGTCCGCTTAAAAATTGATTCGTACGTGAGATTTTTCTTTTGCAAAAAAAAATATAATTTTCACTCCGCTGTGTTTTTTTCTGCACACTTTTCCACCTTTCCTTTTTTTATATTATTTGTATGGCAGGCGTTGGATACTTTTACCAGGTTTCCACATTCCCTTATTTGTTTATTTTCTGCAATTATGCAGATAGACAGGCATATGTATCCCTGTTATTTTGCTTTTTACCGGAAATCTTTAGCTTTAAGATGGCAGGAAAGAAAGCCGCTGTCTTTAGCATATTAATGAAAACATTTGTAATTTCATTTGAATTGGATTATGATGATGAATATTGATTTATATTGGCGATGAAAATATTTATAATTTATTTAAAGCTGCCAAGCTGGTTGAAAAAATGAAAATTTGCACAGCATTTAGCATTTGAATAAAATATTTAAATACTTGAATTATAGTTTTATTGTGTGACTTTTTTACTTATAAAAATTGTTTCTAATTTTTAAAAGTATATACTTAATAACAAAAAATAATATTTGAATTGTTTTTAGATATTCTAAAAGAAAATATGGTACATTTTATTTATACAAATAAAAAATACAATAAATGTTTTCTACTTCTATCTGAACTTATAGATATTTTTAGCGAGAATGTTTAAATAGAAAACATCTAAAAAAAGAAAATTACATATTTAATCAAACAGTTCAAAAACTTAAAATAAAAATACATTTCTTGAATTTGTAAATCATTTCGATTTATTAAATTATTCATTTTTGATTATTAAAAAAAAATACTTCCTTTATTTTAGGAAATTCCATCAAGAAAATAAAACTTCATACCTTAAAATTGGTTTTTTTAAACTTGTTTATATTTTTTTTGGAACTTTTCTTTGCTTTGAAAAATGCTTAATATTTTAAGGAAAATAATAAACAATACTGTCAATTTTATGCTATTTTTTAGCTCCTAAAATAGCCACTAAAAATGTTATTTTTTATAACCAATCCATACGCCATCATCTTCATCTTCATCTTCACCTTGCATATTTTCCCAGATGTTTCCCATCTCACAAAACGTATAATAAAAAGAAAATCTGCAATCCTGAACACTTACACTTGCCCCGGCGGCAAATCTAATTGGCGTTAATTCCAAGGGAGGCCACTCCAAGTAAAATTTCAATGACCTTGAGGCGCCAATGCACGCCTCCCCCTTTATTGGCCAAGCTGAAGTTGAGCTGAAATGCTTTTGCCTTTTCGTTCGCTTTATATAACAGCGAGCGGAGCACAATCCGATTGGATCCACCGATTGCAACCCACACTTGCGCTGAATTTCACCTGCCAGGTAGCCATGATCAGCGAAGAAGAAGGTGACTGCCACGGCGATTGAGGGAAAGAAAAAAAAAACACTAAAAACTACCAAACAAAAAAAAACACGTTTTACATCGCTGCGAACCGATGAGCCAAAGTGAAAAGTCACAAAGTCACTTTTCCAGGGAATCATTTTCTTTCCCAATGAATACATTTTCGCAAAAAATGAAATCACAAAAGCAAACGAAACATTTTTGGAATTTCAAAGCTCACATGAAAGTTGGGAAATAATTTTTGTGATTTTTTGTGATTGCGAATTCGGTTCAAGTGCAGATTATGCCCCCCTCCGCAGCATCAGCAGCAATTTCTTTGATGAATTATTGTCAGGCATTGACAGTTTGTACATTTTATTAATGCTTCTTTTTTAAGCTTAATCATGCATTGGGAGATTTTTATTTTTGAAGCTTATTTTTGCCTGGGAAATTATGCAAGACAAATGTGTAATAAATTACAGGAACTAATTCAAAATAATTAGGGAAATTTAGTGAAGTTTTGAAGATATCTTTGAATCAGGTACTATATCTTTTAAATTAATTTATTTTTTTTTAAGTCAGAAGTTTGCAATGCAGAGAAGGAGGCATTTTTTCTTGATCAGCAACATCAGCCGAGGCAATCTAGCCACGTCCGTCTATTCCGTTTAATTAAACGCAAACTAGTCTCTATTTTAAGGCACATATATGAATGATATGTATACCAAAGGTTGCTTCCTTTCTTGTTCAAGATTTATTATATTTTGTTTTGTTTTGTTTTGTTTTATTTTATTTTATTTGGTTTTGTTTTATTTTGTTGTTGTTTTATTTTTATTTCATAGAAAAACTTACCCTATAGTCGTAGTCATGGCGATTCTCCAAGCTTATATCGCTGTACATGTCTTCGGTTGTATCACAGTTGGAGCTACGGCCCGATGAGTTGAAGCTCGAAGATCTATATAGTTGGCTGTAAGAAAATGTATTTTAAAAATATAAATATAATATAAATATAATATAATATAAATATAAATATAAACAAACAAAGTCATATAAAATTATAATGTAAACATACAAATATTTTAACCTTTTTTAGCCAGAAATGTTTCTGCATATTTAAAGTTATCATTTATATCATTTTTCAAGAATTTTTATTAATTTTGTAATAAAAGATGATAGAAAAGGCAATTCTAATGTAATAATTTTTCTGTATAAAGTATTAATTTTTTTTTCTTTTATACAAAAAATTATGGGAACCAATTTAATGTCAAAGCTTTCTATATTTTGATTTTTTATAAAAAAATTCTTGATAATTTTAACTAGACTAATATTTTTTAATTAAAAAAAAAAAACATTCATACATCTCCAACATTAAAAAAAAAATAATGCTTTTTTGATTCCTTTTGTTTTGAATTTAATTTTCTTAATTTATTTTTATATAAATATATTTTTAAATTAAATTATTTGTATTTAATGTCAAGTTTATCAAACATAGATGTCGCTTTTTAACTTTTAAATGAACTAAGTAATATACATGTAAAATTTACTCATTTTTAACATCACCTTTATTATACCAGATTGTGTCTTGGCTGTAATGTTTCATATTGTTATACACACCTTAACTGCTAGCAAAGACATTAACCAGTAGAGCAATGAATCTAAAACTGACAGTTTGATTTAGTTTCAGCCGAGACTCATTCCATCTGAGTCAGAAATATTAAACTGTTATAAAGCCTCAGCTGAGACTCCCACCAATAAATGTAAAACTGTCATAATTGAATAATTGAATACATTTCTGTCAATTTTTACAAACATAAAATTTTTTTTTTTGCATCTTAAAAATAATAAAAAAATTATTAAATAAAAATAAAATTGTTTCATTTTAAATTTAAATTTTGTGCATCTTAAAAATAATAAAAAATCATTAAATACAAAAAAAAAAACTGTTTGATTTAAATTTAAATTTGTAAAAATTTCTTTAAATTTGTACAACTAAAAACAACATACTTTAATTTAAAAATTATAAAAATCATTAAATATCTATTTAAGAAAACAACCGTTTTTTTTTTTTGTTTAAATATAATTAAATTATAAAAAATATAAACAACAAAAATATGACCTTTGATTGTAATTTATTATAAATGATTTCATTTTCTTGAGCAAATATTATTTTGTTCTTGTTCAATTTAAATATTAATATAAATAGAAATAAATTTTAACCTTTTTCCCTATATTTATCTTATTAAAATATTTTTTAATTTATATTTTAATAAATATTATTAATACTTTACAATGCCTAATGTTTAAACTCACCTGGCTAAGGCATTTGAACTAATCTGCCTGCGGCCGGAACTGAAAAATAAAAAAAAAAACACAAAATGAGTAAATAAAATGGCAATATTTTCGAGTAACCACAAAAACCAACAAGATTACTTAAATGCTTAAACAAAATGCAACCTTAAACTCTTAATCCAAAATACCCAAAAAACCTACGGAAAGCGGAAAACCTACACAAAAGAAATTCTAGCCAACAAATTAGCTGACATTGAGGAACCCAACAAAAAAAAATAGGGGAAAAAAAACAAACTACCAATAAAGGCAACTGCGAAAAAGAGACTTGAAAAACAACTTGACGCAGTCGGCGGCAGCCGTCAAACCCCAAAAAAGAAACCAAACACGTGATAATGAAAGGAACAACACTGCCAATAATAGCAGCCAAACCACCCACGCGAGCAGGTAAAAAAACAACAACAAAATAAATAAATAAATAAAGAGAAAAGAAAAATGCAAGTGGAAAAAGGAAAAAGAAAAAGCCAAACTGCAGCCAAGACAAAATAATTGCGAAAGATGCATGTAGACGCAGACAGATAAAGACACGGCAATATATAGAGACAAAAACGTAGACGACTAAATTTCGAGTAAAAGTGAGGAAACTCGGTGGAGGAGGAAAATGTGTGCGAGGAAAATTTGTTTTGTCCAACTGAGCAAAATGAAAATGGGTCAAAGGTGGGAGACATTTTGCAACGACAAATGCTGAAAAGCCAAATGAAGGGGAAAAGGCAAAGGGAAATGCAAGTGGATGTGAATGTTGAGATGCAAGAGAAAAGTGCCGGAAAACTGTCGGTATATTTATACATTTTAGTTGAAAGGTATTGGGGAAAATATGTGAAAGAGCACTAGTAATTTTTAAACATTTTTTAAGATAAGTTGTAAAGATGTTGAAGAATTTTTTTACAAAGAAAACAATGTTTTCAAACGGATAATGGTCCTTCGAGCCGGATAGAGCCAGGAACCTATATAATGGGTTCTCCTTTAAAACCGCAAATATAAAAACTTAATATAAAAAATATATAAATAAAAGAACAATTACTTATTAAATTTCGTATTATTATAATAAAAACATATACCATTATTTTATAAACTATATTATATGAAAATATTATTAATTTCTATCTATAAAGGCAAACAAATTGACATTATTTTCTTCAAAACATAAACTTTAACTATTTTCCCTCCAAAAACTATAAAACCACAACTAATACAAGCTATTATTATTATTTTTCTCAAACATTTATTTATGTTTTGTTCTGTTTAAAGCTGGAAAGCATTTTGCGGTTTTCATTCGAGGTGATCTCACATGGCTCTCACATGGAAAATGTAGATATGAAAAACCGCAAATGGTTCCGTTTTTTTTTCCTCAAATTGAAAACAAGAATTGAAGCAAAATTCGCACTAAACCAGAAAAGTTTGCAAACAAAACGTTAGCTATTCCACTTTTTTTTTTGTTCGCTTTCGGTTATAGTTTGTCGGCAGCTGAACTCATTAACCCAGTTTTTTAGTGCAGTTTCGAGTTAAAAAAAAAAACAAAAGGCATTTCATGAAAATTTGTCTCATCCATATGACCACTTTAGTTTTATATTTTTAGTTAATCCTAAGTGTAAAAAACATCATAAAAATTGGCATTGCGTGCCTGTAAAAAATGCAAAAAAATAATAATCTAAAAACAAGCTGGCAAATTATTGCAAATTGACCAAACCTGCTGCAGCAAAAAAAAAAGTTATAAAAATATGTTGCGCAATTTTTGCACTCCAAAAGAAGAAGCAGAAAATGCAAAAACAAAAAAAAGTTGTATATAGTATTTGTGGTTAGTTGGCTAGCTGCTTTTATGAGTCAGTGTTTGGCCGGTCCGTCGTCTGGCATTTTATTGATGCAAAGTGAAGTTGACATTAAAATGCAGCCAAAGAGTTGAGACTTTAAATTGGTTCGACGGCAAAAACCAGTCTGAGGAGTTGTATATATATTTTTATGTATTTAAAAATGTATATTGCTAGAATTAGCTGTCAGTTTTAAGCTTTAATAAATAAATACTGAGAGTACTGTAATAGAGTGCTAGCAAACTTATGAATTAATGCTGTGAATTCCTGAAAAACCAGTTCAGAGTCAGGGATATCATCTTAAAGGTTTAACTAAGTTCTCATAATTAAACAAAATATTTTAAATATTATTAATATATATAAATAAATATTTGCTGCATTTTTTTTTAACTACAACTTAATTTACCACCAAATTTCAACTTGAAGCTTGCATAAGCATTGCAAATAATATAACTACCAGCTATTTTGTTGATTACTTTTTTAGCTAAG
>VNJS01001650.1:0-29466 GCA_008042575.1 Drosophila watanabei | reverse complement strand
GAAATTTTCCTGTGCCACAGAATGTTGAGTCCTGTTTAGGATTCTTTTCGTATTTTAGACATTCACATTTCTTCTAAAACCTCGAGCTCCACTGACACAAAGAGCAAAGGGGGCTTTGTAGTGCCCAGCAAAGCAATGGTTATAATCAAAGTTCGTATCATTTGTTACGCACTGTTCCATTAGGTCGGTACGTCTTGATTTAGAGTTAAGGAGTCTGTGCAATTTTGACCCAACTTAAACATGGCAATGGCCATGGAACTTAGCCTTATAAATGCCACTATTGTTTTCCATTTGGCGAGTACAGGGTGAAAAATATCCGTTTTGGCGATTTCTTGCACAAGAAAATTGATCGTGTATGCAAAACACGGAACATGCTTTATAACCATATCGTCGTACGCCTTTTTCATTGTCGCATCGTTATCGGAAACAATTCTTACGACTTTTTGCTGAAGCTCCCACTCAGGTAAATCTTAAATGAGTTTCAGCTACGTTCGCTGCTGAGTGGGTGAGTTGACAACGTTGAGTTTGCTTTCAGAACTTGCTTTTATTTTGACGTACAACTTTTTATGCAGTCATTGTTTCGTCAGCATTAATGCTTAAAGATTGTATGTCCTTTGCTATCATAAGCATGACGTACTTATCCAGTTTTTTATTTTGATGCGGATCTGGCGCATATTCCATATTAAGTTGCAGGAAGACGTCCAATTTTCATGAATCCGAGGTAATATCCTCCTATTTGTAGTAGGCTGGTAGAGGGTCACACTAATATATCGATACGTGTACAACACCAATACTATGCAAAGCATATGTTAAGCCTATGTAAATTAACATTAAGAGAAGAAGAATGTTAGAGATCTCTGAGAGAGTCAGTCTGTGTTCTGCAAAGTAATAAAGAAGACGCGTTTTTATACTACTCAGCCTTTTTCTAAGCGCCTACCACATATTGAAATTTGGATGGATATATTTTACGTGATCCATCAAGTTTGTGGTATTACCTCCTGTTTTCAACGTTTTCCCGCAGCGGTCACTAGATCTTTCTCTTTTATTCTTCGCAATTTTCCTTTGTTAATTCTAAAATATGTGTATGTGTAACATGTATTTATGCACTACATATGGCTGCAGGCCGTCGCCTGCTCTACCAATTGAATGATCAAATCCTGAAAAAGAAATACTTGAACGTACTTTTCCCATACTTGTTCTCTTGATAGTGACAGCACCAAAACATCGATGGCCGATAAAAAACATCGATGTTTTAGAAAAATCAAATCCGATGTTTTTTTCACCTCTAGATCGACACGATTTGAATCGAAAAAAGAAAAAAATAAAAGCCATCCGCCGTTATCATTTTGAAATAAAAGCCTGAAAGTTTATAAACAAAAATTTGAGTAGTTTTTATTTTGGCTATTAAAAGTTTTTAGTTTTTAGGCAAGTTAAATTATTTGTAGTTTGTATTTCTTTCAGTTGGAAAATCGAATTCTTGTTGTCACTACTGGCAGACAAAACATTTTATGCATATACTCAGAAATTTTTTTACTATTTCAAAGTTATGTTTAGAATTTCATAAATATAAGGATAACTTTTTTATATCTGTCAAAAGAACAATCAAGAGACAAGCCTAAATATACCTTTCTTATTAAAATTAATTTAAAGTAAAGTAAGTTTTCGATTTTTTAAATCCCAACGACTATACCCTATATGTATATAACATTTTAGGAACCAATTGTTTCTATGAAAATTTATGTAAAAGCGCGCACGGATCGGCACCAAGAAATGTATTATTTGAATTCCACAAAATATCTTAAAAAAAGTAAAAGATATTTCTGTAACTAGAAGTTTAATATTTAACATTTTTTTTTTAGTAGTTGAACCCAATTATCTAACATCTTTCTGTCCACAAATAACAAAATTAAGAAGGGGAAATTTAATTTTAACAGGAAAGGAGCTAACTTCGGCAAGCCGAAGTTTGTATACCATTGAAGATTCCAATTGTATCAATTATAATCTATCCCTATATAAATTAATATGAAATACTTTTATATTCATTTTATTTTCACAGATTAAAATTTTGTACATTTCTCTTTACATGTAAAGTAAAATTTATTTTTTCTCCACATTTACCGATCGTTTCTATGGCAGCTATATGATATAGTTGTCCGATTATTATAAAATTCAACCCAAAATTCTAAAAAAAATATTTAAATCTCATATCTGAGAGTTGATCAAGATATGTTTGAAAAAAAATTGAAGTCATAATTTTTTTCATCAAATTTACGAGTGGTTTGTATGGCGGCTATATGATATAGTTGACTGATCCGGCTCTTTCTGACTTATATAGTACTGAGAACATATTGAAGACTATCTGCAAAGTTTCATTCAGAAAAATATAAAACTGAGGGACTAGTTTGCGTATAATCGGACGGACGGACAGACGGACATAACTAGATTGACTCGACTAGTGATGCTGATCAAGAATATATACACTTTATAGTGTTGGAAATGTCTCCTTCACTGCGTTGCAAACTTCTGACCAAAAGTATAATACCCTGCAAGGGTATAAAAACGAAAAACTATAAAAACGAAATGGATATGAAAGTAATTCATAATGTATTAGATAGGGATAGATTTTAATTGATCCAATTGTAATCTGCAAGGGTATACAAACTTCGAAGTTCCAAAGCTAGCTTCCTTTGTTGTTGTTGAAACTAACTCAAAAGAAACATGATATTATTCAATACTCCAATCACTGCTCACCTTCAAATTCTTACTTCGTATGGCGGTGTTATGTGGCACTTGTCTGGCTCTATCTCCTTAGCGGTAAATGTTTAATTTTAGAAGCTGAAAAATGCATAAATACCATTTTAATTAGAAAATTAGCTGAAAATATGCAGCTCACGTTAATCGCATGACGTCGTCGTGGTCGTAGTTGTTATTGTGCCGCATGGAAATGGAGCTGACTGGCAAATGAAAATTCGGATGGGAGTGGCACGGTAGCTATGCAATATCCAGGAGATGCGACAACAACTGACGGCGTGGCTGTGTCCTCGGAACAATATCATCCTCGACGCCGGCCCCGTTTGCATCTCTCTCCCTGACACTGGAAATCATTGCAACTCTGGCTTTGGCTCTTTACCCGGATTCGGATCGGGGGTCGGACCATGGAGGAGCAGTTTCAGTTGGGCCCCGGTGTTTGTTGCGACAAATGCCGTTATAATTATTTATACGGTAAGCACATTTTATGGTGTCGCAATTTTAAAATGCAATTAGAAGCACGCTAACTCTCATTCCTCGAATGGAACACCCCACCAGAATACCAAACAAAGCGAAAAAGGAATTGGAATTGTAATAAAAGCGGAAAACGAAACGTAATCGTAACGTAATTCTTAATGGAGTTTTGTCATTTCACGGAAAAGCGGCTAGCGCTACGCAAACATCACCTGAAATTGCTTATGCTGGGACACATTTCCCAGCCTCAAACCCTGTCACCTGTGTTGGGTTTCGGATTATTAGGTTTCCCTTTTCCTTATTGAACTACCGCCACAGCTGAAAACAATATGGAAACTCATCTTTGCCAGCCGGAGCGAATTGAATGAGGACAGCACAGCACCTGCGTCGATTCATATAGATTTCGGCATATTACAAAATATGAGTTGGTTGCGGATCCGGAAATTTGTATATTTAAAGAAACTTTTATATACTGGCCCAAACTCCCCTCATTTTGTATGTTGCCATGTGAGACATGATAGGACTAATATTTTCTAGGATTTGCATACTATTTGGTTTGAATTGGCTGAAGCAAAGTCTGTTTACATATTTCTGTAGTTTTTAGAACGTCACTGTCGTAGAGTGGGAAACAGGTATATATTATTAGAGATTACTATGTACTGAAGCTTTCATTCAGTCTGCTTTACTATGCGAAAATGAAAAACCAAATTAGCCATTTTTCTATATATGCAAACTAAATGGTTGTTCAAAGTAAACCAAACTTTTTAAGTAAGCAAATACGATCAAAAAAGGTTTAATTATTTTTGTCATGCTGCACTTGGTCATCATTACACGGCAGCATATCATAGATATCTTCCCTAAACTTTATAAATATATTCAGAAAGTTATTCCATATGTTTACAAAAAATGTTTCCCTAATACTTAAGGCTTGGCTGTTTTAAAGGCACATCAGAAGAAATCTTATTAAACATTTCATAATTTATTTGTTATATAGAAAATATTGTTCTTAACAACGCAAACTTTTTATTTTCAATAATATATATATATATATATATACGCACCATGGAAATATAACATTATTCCATAAACGATCATCAAAGCTTTAGCCAGAACCCAACGAGTTCAAGATTTTTCATTAGTCTTTATTTTGTCAATCAGTTAAAGCTGCAAGTGTATATTACTGAAATCTTAGAATAAAAAAAATGTATTTATTATTTATGTTTTTATACCCCTGCAGAGTATTATAATTTTAGAAGTTGGCAACGCAGTGAAGGAGGCATTTCCGACCCTATAAGGTACATATATTCTTGATCAACATTAACAGCCGAGTCGATCTAGCCATGTCCGCCTGTCTGTCTATCTGTCAGTCTGTCAGTCTCTCAGTCACTCAGTCTATCTGTCTGTATGTCTGTCTGTCTGTCCGTTTCGACGCAAACTAGTCCCTCAGGTTTGAAGCTTTTTGCAGATAGTCTTCTATGTACTCTCACTCGTATATAAGTCGGAACGAGCCAGATCTAACAACTATATCATATAGCTGCCATACAAACGATCCGTACATTTTTTGGAAAAATTTTATAGCTTCTCTGTTTTTTAACATTTCTTAATAAACTCTCAGTTATGAGCTTAATATTCTAGAATTTCGGATTAAATTTTATATAAATCGGACTACTATATCATATAGCTGCCATGCAAACGATCGGTAAATGTGGAGGAAAATTAAATTTTTATTTACATATCAACAATGTAAAAATGTAAAAAAATGTGAAACTGTAAAAAGAAATATGAAAGTAGTTCAAATATTTATATTAGATATATTCGGATTATAATTGATCCAATTGCAATCTGCGAGGATATACTAACTTCGGCGTGGCGAAGTTAGATTTTTTTCTTATTTTATTATAAATTATATGATTAGTTCGCAGTTTGCTTACAATTAAACTCAAAATTTAATACTTTGAAGACTGTACCTTATTATAGACATTAAAATCGTCTTCGAATTTAAATAAAAATTGACTCGCAGAAACATTTCCTGAATTCTTACTTCGTTCTGAGTGTACGGGTTCAACTGCAGCATTTATCGGCTGCGGTCGTAAACCATTTGCAGCATTTATCTGCACTAAGTTCGCCCGACGCCTCCGGGAAAATGTGCTGGAAATTAATTTGGCCCAAGATGCTATCCATGCTGCCCGGCATAAGGGGTGGGCTCACCCCTTTCTGGCCCATGCTAACAATGAGTTTTTAAGCGCAAGTTTTGCTTAATTTATAACGAGGATTACAATAAACAAACTAATCTAAGGCAATAAACACTAAAAATCCCCGAAAAGTGCTCGAAGACGCTACAGTCCCATTGGCTGTGGGGGAAGCAGTAAAAGGGAGACAGGAGATGAGATTTCGCCACTATCACATGCTGGAACTCCTCCTGGGCATTGGATTCGCCCCGACGGTTTTATAAGTTAAATCTCAACAATCCTTTGGCCTTTTAAATATGCCATTTCCGTTGTGAGATTATTTTTCGATATCGCATGACTCGAGATGTTTACGACTGCCCACAGGGTTCTTGCAATGACCAGATAGGCATCGTCAACTTCCCCGCCACCCAAATCCCCGGAATCGTCACTGGGCTGGGGTGGAGAAGGGGCTAATGTGCGTGCTTCATCTGCTCGATCCCTTTTTCTATTAACAGTAAATTTGTACGATTTTTATTTTAGCCGCAACGAGCTTGGTCAAGATGTGTGGACAAGTCGGTAGGAAAGAAGGGTTGATAAAAAACTCTGCGAACTTTATGCGCATAAAAGTTGGTTATAGCACATATGAATGTACACATGTTACAATACGTAATGTACCTTAACTTTATTTAAGTCAAATTTTATTTATAATCAAAACTAGTCTTCTGCTGGATGTTCAATGCCAGGAAAAACAAAGTAATGGCCAAACTTATACTTTAATTTGAAGTACACTGTATTTGATTCTATTCTTGGTGTAAAACACTTATTTTGCTAAGTAATAAGCCCATTTTCCAGTCCCTCTAATTACCCAGCTGCACTGACCCAAGAAAAGGCGAAAGGAGCGACGGCGGCAAAGTTATCTCTTCATTCCATCATAGATACTAAGCCCTGGACCTGGACCAATGGACCGCAGATGGGGGATGTGGAACAGGCACAACAAATCGACTAAACGGGATGCGCGTGATGCCCAAAAGGATGCCATTAAGGACAACGGTTACAATCGTTAGTGAAGCCATTAGTTTGCAGCACCAATATGCGAAAATCACACACACACACAGGACGGTTCAACCCCACCGAACCCACGGACCCACCGAAAACAATGCTACAGAGTAAGTGTATAATTGCAAGTGGCACAGCTTTTGGAAAAAGCGAGATATAACATGTAATAACTTTAGCCAGTGACCCACAGCTACAAAATGTCCATCTTCCACTAATGTGTCCTGGCTGGGATTGGATGCGGCGGAGGCACGGACGGGGGACAGGGAGAGTCACGAAGTTGCCACCAACAATGGAAAAGGCAGCGAAACAATAACAATAAAACAAAGTCCAAGTCCAGGACGGTCAACCAATGTAAGACCGACTGAAAATAATTTCAGGGATATTATCGTCACCGTCGGCAGATGTCCCAAGTGGGATATGAGCTGAGCCCAAAGGACGGGACCTGAGCTGACCAGGATCTCAGCCGGACATCAACATAATGTCTACTTTACAATGCGGATATACTGGCAAAGCAAAAAGAAATCACATCCATATCGAGAACGAAAAAGCCCCACACCTGAAACTAGAGATGGCACTAGTCGCCGCCAAACTCGCAAAAGGACCCCCGCAATCGCGCACAGAAAATCGGAGTTTCCTTTGTGGCTTTAGCTACTTTCCTTTAATTTTTTATCTCAAATGAATTATATTTTTACATTAAAAACCTGAAATTAAAAATTATTAAAAACACGACGCTGTTTAAGTTTAAAATTATAAAAAATTTGCTTAAGAATTTTTTTCAGATGTCATTAATTTGGTCCGATATTTTGTTGCGATATCAAATTTTTTGGCGATGTACACCTCAGACATTTCCTTCTGGAAATACACTCCTAACTGAACCATCCAATTGTCTGATGTGCAGAAGGGCAGCCACCCCATTCGGAGCACTCGGTGGCACTCGCACGCCACGATGCAATAAGTTACCGCTGGCTCGACTATTACGACGTAGTGGCAAATGGTGGTCGGTGGAGCAACCTGGCACAGCCGGAGACAAATCCGAAATCCATACTCATAAACAAATGCAACTAATCGCCGTTCATGTTGAACGTGTTCACGGCTAGGCAAACGTGAAATTGTGGTCAGCCACAGTTTCCACTCCCGTTCTTCTGCTCCGGCAGCACACCTCCATCTGCTGTTGCTGCTTTCATTTTGTGCGGGCTGGGCTTATGGTTCTGATTTTGATGGCACTGAAGCTGAAGCAAAGGAACATCTAGTCGAGCTTAGGCAACACATGAATTATGGCTTGGAAAGACCAACTTTGCTACAGTTTCGATATAACAGAATCATAATGGGCATCTAGGTATTGCCCTCCTAGAGATATTTATACTTAATTGTAGTCAGTGTAAGTATTTATTGTTTTGTGGTATATCACACCCTGTCTATAAGAAAATGTTACACACTCAACCGTCCAAAAATAGACTCCAGCTAAAGTTCTTTCCGAATTGCAAAGGTTATTTTAAGCTGTAATACTTGCATAAATAGGGGGCTTACGAAGTTAGTTAAATTTTGTAATCTAGTAAGCCCTGAAATGTAATTTGTTGTTTTCATTTTTGTTTTTAGAAAGTATGCCCTGCCTTTAGTGCAATCTTCGAAAAAAAATTGAAGATTTTACTGGGTATGTTCAACATGGATTTACCTGATATTTATTCATATTCTGGAAGAGCTACTGAGCACAGCTCCAGGTAAATAACGATTAAAAGTATTTATTTATTATTTATTTCAATTTTGTCAATAAAAGTGCTAAAAATTGTATTTTGAAAATCTCAAGTCTTTGTAAATATATCCAGAAAACCAAAAACATGTGTTTTCTGTAAAATTATAAAATGTATACTAATATATATGTACAATACCTGTACAATTTGTATATAGTTGCAATATATAACTAATCAAAACAAAAGTTTATTAAGGTTTGTACAAACAACTAACTTATTACATATTTGATTATATCTCCCCAATTTAGAAAATGAGCGCCTGTCCGAAGATAATCCGAAAACGTCCAATGGGCAAGGATTTGGAAGATGGGGAAATTATGGAAGGGACTGAGTCCTTAAAAGAGTTTAATGATGGCTACGATGAGGAGCTCATGGGCGACGCAGACGATCGGGCACGATTGCTGCACCTCAACGAGTTTGAGCGCGAGCAGGAGTTGTATCAGCGATCCTTGCGGCGCGAGGACCTTCAGCGTAAGTTTGACATCCAGTGGCAGCTCAATAAGGACCGTGTGTCCGAGGCGCCAGAGGAGAATTCGGAAATCAAGGAGCGATCACAGACGAGGCGGCAGAACCTGGATCATCAGCGAGCCGGCAACAAAAGAGCGAGTGCGTTCGAGAGGTTGGTGGCAGAGCGGAACAACAAGCTTGGCAAGGACCAGGGCTCGGTGGAGGGAACGGTGAAGTCGGGGGGCAGAAAGGACTCGCAGACCCAGCAAATAAAAAAGGTGAAATTGAAAGCCACCGACATATACTCTGACGATTCGTCCAGCAGCAGCAGCAGCAGCAGCAGTGAGGAAAGCACTCCAATTCAGCCGACAGCCAAGGATCAAACCCAAGTAACCACTCTGGAGCAGCTGAATCGAGCCATGTTAACTCGGAGCCAGTTGGAGAGCTTTCTAGATAGGCCCAACTTCGAGCAGACCGTTGTGGGTTGCTTTGTGCGCATCAATGTGAGTGTCCAGGCGGACCGCTCCAATCGCATTTACCAGATCCTGGGCCTGCGGGAAGCGAAACGGGAATACCAGCTGGGCAGGAAGCGGACTAAACAAATCCTGCGCTTGAGATTCGGCGCCCAGGAGCAGTACTCCCTAATGGACGTGGTCTCCAATCAAAGTGTTACCAATCACGAGTTCGCTCTGTGGGTTGCAGTATGTCAGCGGGACGTGCAGTCCTTGCCGCTTCTCGCCGACATCGCCAAGAAGCAGTTGGACGTGGAAAGGGCATCCGAGTGCTCCTTCACCGAAGGGGAAGTGGAACAACTTATTCAAACCAAAGTGCAAGCTGGGCAAATGATGGTGAGGAATGCGTACAGAAAGATCCGTCTGTTCATGGAACGAGATAGAGCAATTGAATTGAACGACTTGGAACGAATCAAAGTTCTGGAGAAGCAGATCCAGGAGATCGACGACAAACCAAGGGCCCATGGCGAAAATTCTCAAGAGCAGCGGACTCAGGTCATCAGTTCACCCTGTGCCCCTGCACCCACCATACACCGACATGAACCGCCGACGTCAGTCTCCAAAAGGTCATTTAAGGATCGGGCACCCAATTCGGAGGAATTCGAGCTGGAGCAGTATATGCGACGGAAATACAAGAAGAGTGCCGTGGTGAGCCGCTCTCGGGTGGAAGCGGAAGCGGAGGGTTGGGAAGAGGTTGCCCCGCCGGCTGAGGCCTCTTCTACTGACCCTGTCAGGGAGGTTGAGGAAATCCCAGAACTCGATCTTTACGAGTTGCACAATTTTAAAGTGTTGATAGACACAAGAGCAATGGGTGTGTACCTTACATATACATTCTAAAATTTCTCTTTGGTATCATTTTGTTTTCTTTACAGCTCCCTTGAACTTGATCTTTAAGGATGTCAAGGATGTGAAGTTTGGAAGTCTTTAAGTGAATAGTGATATTAATATAAAGTGATTATAGGAATAATTAAAAGTGCTTAAAGAAATTATTAAGATTATATATTATATAGAAATAACATTGCCAACTCATATACAACTTGCTCACGTCAATGGAAAATAGTTAATTTCTCTAAACCTTTTAGATTTAGTACAATTCTCAAGCTTTCCTATTTATTTGTTTTTATTTAAATTGTTATTTAATTCAATCTTTGACGTAAAGCATATTTTTCATTGAGTCGAGAAAGTGATAGATTAAAGATATTTTAGGGCCTTAGTTCCGGTGACTAGAGCGAAAATATAAGGTAAAGGTGAGGAAAGGATATGGATATCAAATATAAAATCTAAATTTCCCGTTGGTATAGTGGGTTTTTCCAAAGGATGCTAATTAGAAACCGATAAGTATAATATATGTTATATTTTATTGGTCAATACCTTGTACTTTTAGTTCCAGAAGGGTTACATTTTAAACTACTTTAAGGTAAAATTATTTATCTTATAAATTAATTCTTGAATAATAAACTAAAAAATCGTGTGTAACTTAGCTTCTTAATTATGTACGCTTTGTCTCATTGGTGTGTTTACATTTGTTCTTTAACCTTCTACCTATTCCCCTATCTGCAAGCCTTGATCCCATAACTTACACTGTACTCAGACCAATAGGAGGTCAAGTGAATAATGCTGGCTGCATCCTTTGAAAAGGCTACGAAATCATTAATAATACAAATCGAAACTCATTCAAAGTCTTGGCATCAAGTGGAATTGGAATCAACTGGGGTCATAATTGAAGATGTGCTCACAGTCACAAAGGTGACAAAGGACGACCGGCAATAAAATAAATGCCCTTTACTGATGAGTCATCAACATAATTTTTACGATTCGCCCCATTCGATGAATAAACAAATAACCAACTGGAAATGGTCGAGAGAGCGAATCCTGAATTTTGGGGACTAGTTTGAGCGTGTCACGAAAAATTTCGCATGCATTGACTTTTTATGGCAGCCAACGGACGCCAACGGAACGAGAAACCACAAAGGCTGGGAATGGACAAATAATGCAAAATCATATAGTGGAACTCATAGACCCAACACTGCTGCCAGCCACTGCCCGTCATCCTCGCCAGAGTCATAAAATCCGGCAAGAAGTCGCCACTTGCCACAGTTTCACTTGGCTGCTAAGCAACTGAATCCGGACCGAAATGAGCCGGAGTCAATAGTCGATGGAGGAGCCGCCGTCGCTGTTACCAGTGCTGCGGAGTTTTCGAAGCCAAAAACCGTTTTTGGCGGGAAAAAGCAGTTTGAAATATGTAACTTTTTTCTACGTTTTTCTTGAATAGTTTCTTAATATCTAAAGAATCTTTGTAAAGACTTTCATAGTAGAAAATGTATCTGAAATGGTTTTCACTTTTCTACAATCTAAAAATACCTTAGTGTGTAAAAATTAAACTATAAAATGTGGTCAAAATTATTAAAATGGTTACAAATTATTTAGTGGCTAAATATTATGTAAGTAATGATTCTATTATTTATTAACCTATATAGTACTTCAGGTTTGCAAAGCGTTATTTTAACAATGCTTCTGAATGTCATTTGGATTAAATAAAAATAAATATAATAATGCACGAAGAATAAGTGCAATATAAAATACTTGTATGTCTTTGATCACAACTAAAGCTCTTTTGGCAAAAGTTCGGTACCACTTGATTATTGTTGAATATTTTACTATTAAAATGTTTACAGAAAAGTATCAGAATAGAAAGGTGAATTCTTTTACTAGCCATACTACAAATATGTTTGGCATCAGCTGCTGTGTGGCATCTTCTAAACTGGCAGCACAGTTCATTATGGCCAAAACACTCTCCCCCCGACACATTCCGCCCCTTTGCAATCGCGCGTGACTAACGTAATCAGCTCACGTAACGCCTGAACGAGATGAGATGAAATCAGCATACACTCAGGGCTGCGACTTCGTAAATGTTGAATTTATACCAAAATGAAGAGGCTCGGAACCAGCTGGGGGCATAATTCACAGCTCCCACTGGCCATGTCCTGCAGAAGTTGAAGCCATCGGAGCTATTTAGTAGATCCTTGACACGCGATAGAGTAACCGTTGTCCGGCATTGCAACGATTTCATTGGCTAATTTGCAAGTAAATGTCAGACTCAATTTGGTTTCCATAAATCGAAAAATAGAGCACTCTTTTACCCTGTACCCGTAGAGCGCACGGAGATAACAGATTCGTGGCAGTGTAGCGGGATAAAGCTGAAGTATCCTCTTAATTATGTTATTATTATATATAGTGTTTAGCTGTCAATAATGCGATCAGGCCATGTAACTAATGGGGGTTCAAGGGAAAAAACACATTTTTATACATATATATATAAACAAGTATCTATCGATATCAAAGAACAAAAACCTTTGATAATTATTTTCATCTTCAAGATATCTGCGTATCAGTTTTGTTTGTCTGCAACATTATCTCATTTAGGAAATATATCACTATCACTTGTGCATGATTTTCACCTTTGAGCGCAAAGCGTCTGTCGCCGAATAATTATTACTGCGATTAATTTTATTTTCTTGGAAAAAATTAGTCTTTTAATTACGTTTAAATTACTTGAGACAGATAAGCAAATAATACGAATATTACATTTTCTTTTTATTTGTTGTACGTTTTGTCTTGATTTGTGGCGACTTTCAGAGGTATTATTCATTACCAAGTGTATTCAATTCGGCCATGAATAATTACTTATAATTAAAGCTTTATAAAAGTTATATTATAAAATTCCGAATGATATAAAATGAGACAATATAATGCTAAAGATTCCGATTGCTTTCGATAAAATACACTTAATACGTTGACAAATTTTTTATTGAAATTATAAAATGCTAAACGAGGATATAAAGCCATCCCAATTGCAGTCAACCTGCTGCCTTTCAGTGAATTCCATTTAAATGCAAAACTTATCATTGGTGTTGTGTCCAAGTGACCCCGAAAATACTATATAGTCGTGCCAAGAGAAATCCAATGAGAACGGCGACCCAAACATCACGCATAAGTTTAATTTTATTTTGATTTTTACGACTGAGCCATGGGCTGTGACTATCTTTGGCAGTCCCACCTGGATCACTTGCTAAATAACCAGCGAAAGAAGGTTAAAAAAACATGGATGAAGGGCACAAATAAAAGAGCACGGTTGGAAGAGAAAATAGTCGCCACCGGAGATGTCCTGGGCCGGGTTGCTGGGCAAGGAGATGGGGAGATGATGTGTCCATGAAAACTAAAGCAGGGAAAATGCCTATTTACGAGCTTGCATGCTGCCGGACACATGGTAATCATATATTTTGGTCATATCTGTGGACCATAAAACCAGTGTCCTTATGTGCCTGTCAATGAGTTCTTTCATGACATTTATTTCGCTTGTTCCAACCCTGCTCTCGGCCTTTCGGGCCCTGCGTGCAGATGGAAAATATTTTAGTGTTCATTTAATGTCCAATCTAAGATGAGCTCGTAACTTTTGATCGAATAAACGAGCCAGTGGCCTGAGCACTCCCAACCCCCAGTCCGTTTGGGCCATAGGTAAGGTCATAGTTAACCGGGGGGAAGGGGCAGCAGGAGTGGGTTCCGTTCTCGAATTAGGCACGCAACCTGAGCCTGCGAGTCTCTGGGGATAATTCTCTAATTTTCTCACCGCTGCCCGGCCCATCTGACTGATAAGCAGAAGTTATTTGCCAGATATTTGCTTATTTTATTAGAGAATTTCCTCGCTTCCCTATAAAATGCTGCCGCTGCGGCCCTCTCCTGGCGTCATAAATATTTAATTAAAATCAAAATTAGTTTTTCAACAACCGAGGTAAGCCGGAGGTCGACCCGCGATTCCATCTGGCCCGCCCGTCGCAAAATGTCAAGACTGAATGTAAAGAAGGCGCCGAGACCCTTGCTTGTTAAAAATTTAATTCGCATGTGCTCCTCCCCGGAAATCTTCGGCCAGCTTCCCCAACAATTCCCGTAACGTATGCGGTTTTCAGCGGCGATTTAAGCGCCGGGCACACGCCATCCAGACTGCTTGCATAACTTTCTACTGCTCCCCAGCCCCGAGGCATAAAGTAGATTTGCATGCGACGCCCCAGAGACCCCGAAAAGAAAGTGGTTTTTCCCACCTGCCCGGAGTTCTGCTGGATTGTGTACAATTGAATCGGGGGAAAACCACTTGCGAAATCCGTTAATACGATGACAGGACCTGCGGCGTGGGAGGAGGTAAATATTATTTCGAAGCGCTTGATTATTTTGAATTTTATATTTTCGTAAAAATAAACGTGAGGAAATCGAGAAAAGTTCTGAAACTCTCTCTGGCCCAAACGATATTTTTTATAGATCAATTGTTCACGAATGAACATGACTTTATTTTTAATATAATTTTGTTTTTCTGAGACTGTAAATTTAGACACAGCCGAAATAACTGTACAAATCAAGGATTTCGATTAGTAATTTGATTGTTCTGAGTGGCTTAAGCATATCCTTAAAGATAAGGGCTATTTATAGCATTCCGATTTTTTCCATAACAGTAACACTGATGCTGCGTACTATAGCTATATTCGACAATTAAAAGCGCAGTTAACAGCCCCAAATTATTCTTTTACGTTCGGATACATATTAGAAGAGTAGGAAATAGATTTGAGTTACGAAAAGTTTTAGCACTATATAAGATTTAGCAATAGCACAATGCCAGCAAGGACGAAAACCGGGTATCTTCGGACACTAAGTAAACATCAAAGGCTATTTTCGGCAGCCAGCTAGCAGAGGCTCAAACAAACAAATTTGTTGGATAAAATAACTACTTGGTTAAAAATTTTATTTAAAAATGAGCTGATCTGATTGTAAAAGAACGTTTTTAGTTATAGTCCCAAATTCCTCTCTACTTTGGTATTAAATTTATGTGGCCGGATGTAAGGAACCGGGCGATACGTAATTCCCATTTCTAAGAGCCTCGCCAGGACCGTCCCATCAAAGCGAATGACCACTTTCGGGGATTGCTGGAGGTCTGAGAGCTCTCCTGGTTTTGTTCCTGTAGCCTCCGCTGATTCTCCTTGAACTGCTCAATGGGATCCTCAAACTGATTGTAATAATGCAGAACTTCTCGCACGTCGGGCACCTGGTGTTCCGCCACCAGTTGAAGGAAGGCCGCCAGGTCGAAAAGCTGCACATCGTCATCGTTGCCCTGCCACCTGGCCATCACAAAAATGTTGTCCGGATGGAGGGGAGTTGCCTTTCGATCACAGTCCACCACAATGACATGACTCAGGTCCCGATTTAGATAGTCTAGGTCCTTGATGTGCTGCCGCTCTACAAATTTCGTGGCCCCTCGGACCAAGCGGTAAGTGGTGTAACCATAAGGATCCAAGGCATCTATAAGAGGGAAGGCGGTCATGCCCTGCTCTGAAGTGTAAATCACAATCTCAAAGTTCTTGCTGCACTGTTGCAGGAAGTAGTCGACGCCCGGACGCTTCTTGAAACGCCAACCGGTCTTATATGTCCAGTCAGGGTGAACCAGCACATCGGTTATTTCCAGCACCAACGTATACGGAGGCTGTATATAGGGAGGAGGCAGGATATCCGGCAGCAGCTTTGTTGTCACGGGTGCTTCCATCATTTTCTTGTAATACTGCACCGAGTGCCACATCCTCATCAGGTACTGGCGAAACCAGGGCAGCTCACTGTACTCATCGTCGACGGGTCCTCGGTGGTCTACCACGGGCTTTCCCAGCTCGTATACACCCCACACAACGGCGCCGAAAAGACTGCCCATCATAAAGGTATACCCGTAGAACCTCTTGGATCTCAGAAACATGTTCCGACGTGGGCTTTCAGTAGATTTCAACATTCTTTGCTCAAATATCTCAGTGCACACCGTTTTCTGGGGCCTTAGAAAGTATTGCTCCTTCCCGCATTTTCCCATCCATATATAGACTCTACGCATCCATGTGCCATAATTGGGCATGCTAGACTTCAATGGGATTGTTCCTTTTAGGTTACCGATATTTTTATAATTATCTAATGACACTATATAATTTGAGTATAAAAACAAAGCAATGTACATATGTGTTTTTTGTTTACATTTTATAATCCACGACGAAACCCATTAAGACCCTTAAGGACATTCAAAATTTAAACCATTATTCGTATGAATATATTCTGAAAAAAATCTTCGATATAGTATTAGTGAAAATTTTTTAACCAAAATTTGTAAAGCAAAGTTTTATATCTTAATTAAAAGTTAAATTCATAGAAAACAAATAAAAAACACGGTTTGCATGGTTCTAGGGACGTAACATTAGTGTTAGTATTTAAGAGCCATACAATGCCTTAAATCCTCTGTGAAAATGCCTGGGCTTAATTTTGCAAATTGCATTGGTTCGGCTCCAAGCTGTGGCTTGGGAAGTGGCCAGGTGGGAGCGGCTCTTCATCATTTAAATGCCGTATTATCAGTGGCCAACAGCGGACTGGCCAGTCAGCTCGTCGAATTGTCATAAACAATCAAAATCCATTTAAAATTGTACATGCAATTTGGCAAGGACCGAAGGGAGGCTGAGCCGGAGCAGTGGGAGTGGCGGGGAGACGAACTACCAGATGCCGACACCATCAACGCCTCGTCAAGTGTGTGGGCGCTGGGTGTGTTGGGTGCCGGGCTCGGTTCATTACCTGGACCCCCTTTCGCCCGCCACTCGTCAGCCAATGTGGCATGTCCTGGCATGTCCTGGCTTGTCCTGCGATTTCAAGTGTGCGCCAGTGTGAGTATATGGCCATTTTCCGAGTCCTGCGCCTGTGTATCGTTGATATGATAATTGGCATGAGGTAATAATCCACTTGGATACGTTGACAATCGTTTATATCGCAATCAGTGTCATGCCGTCTGCTTCTGTTTGGCTCCGTATCCTGCAATTCAGTGTCCTGGCCACATAAAGTATAATTTCCAACCCGTGTTCTCGTTGTCCTTCCGGCCCCCGAAGCTCCTTCCGCCCGTCCAGTCCCTGACTGGGCGACATATTAAATAACAATGAACTGCAATTGCCCAACGAGTCTCGTATTTCGTATGTAATGCGTGCAGACGCACAGATTTTGAGTAGTCGCAGCCAGCAGTTAAATGCCCTTACACGGATCCAGCTCCAGTTCCATTCGCACCACCCAGCCCCTTCGTCGACCGCCCTCTCCTGGCCACCTTTTGCCTCGATCTCCCCGCTTCCTTGCCATTGTTTTATGTCCGTCCTCCACTGGCAGTCGTCCTCCGCACTGCATATAATTTCTGATTTCCGAGTTTAACTCATCGTCCAGTTAAATTTAATCGTTTTTTCAGATCTGGGAAGGTATACCAGTGGGTTTGAAGTTAAACGAATCGAAAGCTGCACTTGTGGGTAATATCAATTTATTAATTTGTGAACTCTACCAGACAAGATGGCAGTTTGCAAATAATGTTGTTGGTAATGTGGAGAAGTATAACAACCATTTTTCGAATCTTTAGGTATAGTTTTAGATATCCAATTATACATAGATAGCACTGAATTATTTTGTATCTGTATAAAAATATAAACACTCGTTCAAAAGTTTCATGACGATCTCTTATAGATTACTTTTAACCCTTTGATCACATTATTAATTAATATTTTTAATACTTTAAAGCCTTAAAGTGCGCTTCAAAGCAAAAACACTATCAGTTTTTAAATGTTATATTCATTGAATTTATTATATTATATAACTTGTGTAACTGGGAGTTTTCATAAATTTAAGCCTTAAACTGCGCTTCAAAGCAAAAACATTATCAGTTTTTAAATGTTATATTTATTGAATTTATTACATTATTTAACTTGTGTAACTGGGAATTTGGCGGAAACAAACTTTTTGGTTAAACGTAAAAATACACATTTATCAGAAAAAAACAGTTTTCACTACAGTTTTCAAAAAAAAGATGCGTAGTAAAACTTTTAATACTTTAAATGTGAATTTCTTAATTGATTAAAGATCATTTCGGCCAATTCGAATCACCATTTCTTAATTTTTAGCAGACACAAGAGGAACATAAATTCATATGTCAAGCAAAAGGTTACTTTCTATACAACTGCAATTCGAAAATAGGTAGAGGAAGCAAATTTTGTTCAATCGCAGCCGTTCCGACTCATAAGTTTCATTGATGGGGATAGCTTTATAACTGAGAGACTACAAATAGACCAACGGACATGTCTAGATCGACTCGGTTGCTGATGTTGATCATTATTTACCTTTTACACTTTTACCTTTTACACTTTTACACTTTTGTTCCAACTATTTGGATAGTGTCGAAACACATGGAAGCTGCACGCGATCACAATAGAAGCTCCCGGTACCACTTTCAAGGGTTCCTCGCAATGCAAAATGCAGCAAATTTATGCGAAAAAAACATGGTGGGAGCTGTTAGGCAACGAGAGGAAGAGTCGAGGGGGCTTATAGGAGTCAGATGGACATCCGGTTGGAGGTAGCACCACTTTCGTGCTTGACCTCACTCTCGGCGGCCTGCTTAGCCTCTTGTTCAGGAAGGGATGCGAGGCGATGGCCCAGGACGTCCGCTGGCGAGGGCGGGCAATCGGGCAGCGTGTGTGTCCCTCCTGCGCTGTCCGAGGCTGGTGCGTTGGCTTTTTATGGGAGACCCTTCACCACCACTTGCAATGAAAGCATTTCCGCATCCGGCACCGCATCTTCCGAAGCGCCAGCGGCAAAGCCAACGCCAAGAAGCACCACGGAGTCCACTTTAATTTTTGTTTTGTTTATAATTTACGCGACACAACATCAATTAAGTGCTTGGCCGGAAAGCGCATACCTGCAGCTGAAAAAAGCAGTCATAAATTGTTTGCGCTAAAGTGTTGCAAAATGTCGGTGCGAGTCCCTATCCTATACCACCTTATATATACCGGGGCTCCCAGAGGGTCACAGGAGGACCAGATTGGAGAGTGGTCCTTGAGCAGACCAGCTGCAATGTGCTGGTGCATAAATACCGAACGCCATTTCGGTATGCGTATTTTTTATGTATCTCACAAATCATTTTATTGAATACACGCTGTATGTGGTGTTTGCAACTTATTTAAGCCACGAGAAAGGCTCTGAACGCCAAGGGAAAGGGCGTCGAAGTGATCATAAAGCAAAAATCGGCATCGGGTCACAAGTTGAATTCGAGAATCCTCATGTGGAGGATAAAATGAATATTAGTATTGCCCCGGAAGAGTTCAAGTAAATGCGAACTGATCAATTTGATTTTAGGCAGTTCAATTGAATTATTTACTAGTAAACATAGATTGTTTTTGTAGTTGGTGCAAACAATGTAGTTCCCCCAAAAACCGTAGTCATTTAAGATAACGAAATTTGTTTGTTGGTTTGTTAGACCCTATACAGTATAAAGTATATATACATCAATTCTCTATCAGCATTAACAGCCGAGCCAATCTAGCCATTTCCTTCTGTCGTTTACGCAAACTACTCTAGGTAACTGGATAAAAACTTTGTTTCCACTACATGTAGTATATAGGTCTATATGTGACGATTCGTAACACTCATCTTATATAAGTCATCGGAAAATATTTAGGAAAATAGTTATTATTTTGTTTCCTTTTTTTCAGCGTAGTTTAAAGTCAGTGTGTACCTGTGGCCATTTGATATGTCGGTCTTTTTCTGTGACTTTAAATTTAAACAATAAAATAAGATTGAAATCGGATGTCATTTTCAACGAACAACCTTTTCTCATTTCATTTAATTACATCTGTTGAACGATTCTTTTTTACTTCGCTCTCAGATCTGTATTAAATGTAAATTAAAACTAAAAACTAATAACATAAAAATACATTTTGAAAACACAATACAGTAATTAAATACGATAGTATTGTTTTTGTGATGCTGATAAATACCAGTTTGAAACTATTCCCTACCACACATATCAATTGAATTAGTGAATAGAGTATAAAATACGTAAAAAATAACCGTTCGCTGGAGCCATAGTAGCAGTATTTATTAGCCTCTCTGCGAGAGCCCATGCCCCAATCGCACATACTCCCTTGCCGGATGCGACATTCAAATAATGAAATTAATGTTCTGCCGCACTCATCCATTTAAACACGCACCATAAACTAGGGACGAATTTATTTCAAGGAACATTCGAACGAACAATAGTAAAAATAATTAAATTAATGGGGGCACAAAAACGCAGCGGTAGCCAACAAGTGGGATCGACTTTTACTCCGAACCGAGACGGAGGCTTCTGTCCATGCAGGTACCCGAAGCGGCTGCGAATTAAATATACATTCCATTTTGAATGGGCTCAGGTACCCGTTCGGGGTGCTGGGGGTGGCTCGTGGAGCGACGGAGCGCCGGAGCGACCGCGACCAAAATAATTTCAACCATTTGTCAGATTTTAAATGCAGCTGGCCCTGCCTAGATTTCGGCATTGCCAATGCATTGTAATTTACGCGACAATTCCAATAAACATTAGTTCATTTGTTACGCAACGTGCTGCACCCAAGTAGCCACTGCGAAATTCCTGCATCCTATTAGCCCCCACTCCCCACCCATGACCCTTTTCCATCACCCCCTAGCCCCACCAGGACCGCCACGTTGTTGCGGTTTTACGGCTGGCACATTAAATTAATTACTCATGTTATTATTCTGGCCGAAATGAAGTACGCAACAATTTATAATCGCGGCTACATGAGATTAGATGTACCTGCGGTGTCTGCCCACTCCGTTCCGGCCTCCAGAGCGACCATTTTGGGCTGCAACCACTTTGCTTTATTGATCAAACGGTGGGCAAACCGTTTTGCGAAATCAAAATTCTACAATTTCCCGCGAATGTTTCTGTATGCCATTAACATTTGGAAAACACAAATTGCACGCGGTCACACGGTCGATTACTCTACCAAACAGATCAGAGCTGATTAGAAAATAAATACATGCTTCTGAGCTCAGCTGGCACTTGGAGTATATCATATTAATGAAATTTAAAAGACCTTATATATGAGGCATAAGTAGGGTAATCACCACAAGTATTAATGAGGGTAATCGTAGAGTAATTCGAATTACCATTACCGAAAGAGAGTTAAAAAGAAAAGTAAGATTTAAATTTTTTGTAAATAGAACTAAAACTTACTAGAGCTTAAGTATAACTAAAATGAAACATAAAGCTGAAATCCCAGAACATATAACATTTGATTTGTTTAAAAATTGAACAAAACAAACAGATTAGCACTTCTAAGATGATTTTCTTTATATAATAATATGATGTGTAGATATTCACTGAATAAGTTATATTAATCCGGACACGACACAAGGAAGCTACTAAGAACATTACACTTAATCCGAGGTACGCAATTTATGGCAATTGCTCAGGCGAAACATTAATTCCATTTAAATTGCCGTCTTATGAATCAACAGGCGGTTGGGAAAGGCAACACAATCACATCCTAGTGCATCCGCCGATGCAGAGTTAGTCCCGTCCCCGTCCTCGTCCCCGCTTCGGCCCGAAATGTGGCCACCGAGGAAGGATGCCCGACTACCCGGATGCATTGCAGGCCCATCGCACTCCGCCCCAATGTTCCCCACTGCTTTGGGCCTAATGTTTGATTATGTTCAAAACACAAGGCATACGCCAAGGCGACAAGGACCACTGCAGCTGGAGGATAGGGGAGATCCTGGGATTGGTCAACGAGGCGTTCCACCATCGCCCCATTTATTTGCATCGTAAAATTTGCACATGTTCAAATCGAGATTTACGATGTCGAGTGACATCATTAATCAAGCGCCTGATTGGTGATCCTGTTCCTGTTAATTAATACAATAATGGATTGTGTGCGGAGGCTCTGCCGCCCCTTGGGAGCCGAAGACGTCGCTCTACGCTCCAGAAGAAGCCGCAAGGATATTCTAGCTAGAAGGTAAATTGAAAAAAGCTGGCCTTTCCCCCCGTCTGCAGCAGTGATTTAAAATTTACAGCACTCGTGGCAAAGGTGGTTGCAACATGGCCGTATGTTGCATTGATTTATTATTGGCAGCCAGAATGGAAATCTGTTGCAGCTGCTACAAAGCTTGATAATAGATACACTCTTGCCAAACTTCCACACTACCTTCATGAGGTGAGCTGAGCCCTCATCCCGCGATCTCTCACACACAAATTTTAATTAACAATTTTACCCTTAATTTGGCCAAAATCAAGCAGAGTAAACAAGGAAGGCTAGAGAGTGGGATGAGTTAACAAACTAAATTACAATTTGGTTGGACCAACAAACCCCGATTCTCAGTTTTGGACTAGGCTCGGGCATCAATTATGATTATCGTCACGTTTTATGAGACATTCTCTCGACAACTTTATGACTCGGGCCACGCTTGTCAAGCGCCCGAAAGTATGTGCTCTTATAATGAATATTGACAAAGGAAATTGCTGCGGCCGGTGGATTCGAGGGATGTGAGGGTGGCCTCTGTGGAATCTTAGTTAACCTGGCGGGTAACATTCGTGCGGGGTCCCCATTAATTTATTAGTGGAGTACATTTGTTATAGGAAAAACGACTGGGTGAGCTAAGCCGGCACAAAGGACGATGCAACTGCCTAAATATTAGGAAATCTTTATATATACGGTGCTAAGATTCATTTTAAAAGGTTTAGTTAACTTCACTGAAACGCCAAAGAAATGGATTTAAATGTCAACAATTAAATAAAATACATACACTTGCTTACATAAATGTTGATACACCTGGGAAAAATATACATATCTGGATTTGACATTGATTTTCTCAGAAACTGTTATGTATATTATGAATTGGGAAAATGTGTTTCAGATTCATATTTTTTTTTTTAATTTTTAGATCAAATATTTAAATATTTATTAATTTTTTAACAAAATTACTCCAAAAAATGCATCCACAAAAGTCCGGATACACCAAAATTTAACTGTCAATATCTTTAGGAGCATATCGTATAAACTTGAAGTTCTTGAAATGCACTTGAGTGCAAAGGCCTACCTTGCAATTTGTGTCATTTCTGTCATAATGAAGTCCAACGGAAAGGAAATTTGTGCAGCCGAAAGAAAAATAATTATAAAATTATTTCTTGAGGGCAAAAGTTACGGTGAAGTTGGTAAAAAGTTGGTAGAGCTTATTCCCCAATTCAGAAGGTAATCAAAAACTATACATTCACCGGATCAATCCTTCCTAAGCCTTGTACTCGAAGAGAGAAGAAAAAAATTTATTCACGAGGCGAAACAAAATCCTCGAATAACTGCCCATGAGCTTATGTTAAATGTTCAGGAGCGGTTTTTCAAGTCCCCTTATATCGGAAGTAAATCGGAACCAAAGAGAAGATTTTGCTTATGAGCACGTTTCAAAGCCATGAAAGCAAGTTTTGTACATTTGGAATAAAAGGAAAAAAGCTTATATGGAGAAAACGAGATACTACGCTGCATAAAAACAATTTATACCTGAATTAAACATAGAGGCGGTGGAGTAATACTTAGGGGCTTAGGGGCATAGAAGAATAATATTATTTTCAGAATGATAATGATCCCAGGCATACAGACCATAACGTAAGGCTGTGGCTCTTATAAAATATCAGGAAACAGCTGAAAACGCCTCCTCAATCTCCGGAGATCAAATCAATAGAGCATTTGTGGGATCTACGTTAAAAACAATGCTTAAGGAAGTAAAAATGCACGGATGGACAAAAATTAAGTGCAAGGATACCCAAAAACTGGTGGATTCTATGCCAAGACGTTTGAGGAGGTTCTCCATAGAAATGACTATCCAACTAGCTTCTAAAGCCATGTTAGGGAGCTAGGAATACTTATGTATCCAGACTTTTGTGGATTCAATTTTTGGAGTACTTCTGTTAAAAAATTAATAAATATTTTATCAAAAATTAACAAAAACAAGAAAGGAAGCTAACTTCGGCACGCCGAAAAAGTACATGAAAGTACATGAAAAGTAAAGTAATTTTTTGCCACATTTACCGATCGTTTGTATGGTAGCTATATGATATCGTCGTCCGATTCTTATGAAATTTACATCAAAGTTCTGAAAAAATATGAAATGCTAGTATCTAAAAGTAGAAATAATTATGTTGAAAACCGACAAAGCTATAATTTTTATTTCTAAAAATTTCCGGACCGTTCCTATGGCAGCTATATGATACAGTAGTCCTATTTTTATAAAATTAAATCCAAAAACAACTAACAAACAACTAACAAATACTCATAACCGAGAGTTAATTGAGATATGTTAAAAAACAGTGAAGTTAAAATTGTTTTTCAACAAATTTACGGATCGTTTGTATCGCAGCTATATGATATAGTCGTCCGATCTGGCCCGTTCAGACATATATACGAGTGAGAGTATATAGAAGACTATCTAGTTTCATTCAGATAGCTTCAAAACTGAGAGACTAGTTTGCGTAGAAACAAACAGACAGACAGACAGACAGACGTACAGACGGACATGGCTAGATCGACTCAGCTATTGATGCTGATCAAGAATATATATACTTTATAGTGTCGGAAATGCCTCCTTCACTGCGTTGCAAACTTCTGACTGAAATTATAATACCCTGCAAGGGTATAAAATATGAATCTAAAGAAGTTTTCCAAATTCATAAGATGGGAAGAAAAATTATCCTTGTGTGTATAATAGTTTCTGACAAATTCAACGTCAAATCCAGAAATGTGTGTTTTTTCAGGTGTATCTAGAGAAATTTGAGCAAGTGTATATGGTCAACAAGCAAGTTTTAATTACCAAATAAGTGAGTTTTTGAAGCCAATTTTGTATGTTTTTACACAGAAAGAACTAAAATTGTGTGGCATTCCCTTTAATCAACCTATAATTGTATGCAGAGAATTAATTTCCAATTAAATGCAATCGACACCAGGTTTAGACGATTGTCTAACAATACAAGTTAAGTAATATTATAAAGAAATTTCCAAGGGGCTGCTTGCCGCAAAACGACTCGCAGACATTTTAAGCAATTTTAATTGCATATTTGCAGTTTCAATTAAATCCAAAAGAAAAGCTTAATTAACGTAATTACTAACTGCAGGGAAATCACTAAGCCAAATTGCGTCAGGAAACTATTGAAACTGTGGAAATGTAAAAATCTAATGGAAAGTGCTGCACGAAACAAACATACGCAATTTGCAAATGAAAATGGTTTTTGCCGAAAAGGTCCCATCTTTGGTTGTGGTTTTTGCCTTTGTATTCCTTGACTTTTTCACGATGCTCAAGCTAATTTAATCGCTAATGTCATTTAGTTCTTATTGGATGTTATTTTTGGGGATTCCCTTTTTTGGCTGGGTTATGGCAGCTGACGCTAAGTGCCGCTAATTGAAATTTCGTTTAGAGTTTTAATTGGCCCGACTTAGAGTCGGCTGCAATTACATGAAAGAGAATTCTTCCGTCTTACCCTCTTTCTTAATTTCGACTTGTTTATATTTTTCGTGTTGCGTAATTAGATCCAGTTGTGCTTAGATTTCAGCAATTAGGACTTATTGCTCGCAAAAAAGGTTGATAAGGTATAACCCACAAAAAACCTTAAGATACTGCTTAAATAAATGATTGAAACTATGTATGTTGAAAATGTAATAAAGTAAACCATTTTTAGATTTGTCTCTGAGTCCAAAATAACTAAACAACTAAAAATAAGTATAAAATTGTGCGCATATGTATACCTTCTCTTTTGAAGGAAACTATTCCATTTCTAAGTATACTTAAGTTTTCGAAATAAACTTTGCTTTCTGGTTTCAATTTAAACATCATTATTGTTTTCATAACTATAATACGTTCACAAACATTATAAACAATAAACTATAGACACATTGCACTTAAAATAAAACTAAAATAGCACAAGGCATGTTTCTTGGTTCATTCCATTTTAAATATTAAATAGTATCACAAAAAGTGGTCCTGGAGCGCCACAGTGGAAAGTTTTAGCAAACATCAAAACATTCCATGCCATTACACAAATCCAAAGAATCCTTTATGATAGCACTCTGGGCTGCAGTGGCCCGGCTCATGGAACCCCAACCCCAACGTTGACCGACCATTTTGGATGATTGTCGAGCATGTGAAACTTCTTAAAGATAATAATAATTTAGTGCTGTTGAAATGACTTTTGACCATCACACACAATTGATACGATCCACGCTCCCACACGTGTTCGAGGAGCCCCATTTGGTCCTCCAGACCCCACTGCCTCCCCGTCGATTTGCCTTGGAATGCAACTGCAGAATGAAGTCGAGAAGTTTGCACAATCAAAACTGGGGGAGTCTGGCGGCACGGGGGCAGGTCATTTGTTCGTTGCCGCATCTCAAAGAAATAAACAAAAGGGCCATGCCGCCAAAATGCCGGAAAATCCACACATCCTGCTGGCTGGCGGGGATTGGGGGTGAAGGATTGGGCCACTTTGCATGCAGTGCGAGTAACTTTTCCTATGTTTTTCGGCTGCTTACGGGGAGAAGGGTGTTGTGGGTCTGGCAAAAGTGCAAAATGAATTTGTAAAAATTTACTCGTAATAATTTCTCGATTTCTGGAAAATTATTTGATTACACACACGTGTGGAATGGAGCCGGGCCCATGCCTCTCTCATGTTCACTTGCCTGATACATTATCTGGCGGCAGACTCTAGATCCTTCTTGGCTCGAGTGCCAGGGTCGTAAAATAAACTTCATCTTCAGTTCGTGCCTGCCGCTGCTTGCACTTGGCGTTCGTCCTTCTCTTTTTTAAGTTAAGAACCCCCTTCTCATCCAATTGTGATGCTCATTCTTTCCAAATATTTACAAAACAAATAAAATAGTTTGAAGTTATAAAGAAGATAGGTGAAATTAAATAGATTCAATGATACAATGACTGCTGAGTATTCTTATCTGCAAATACATACATAGTATTTAAACTAGAGTCTGGTAGACATCAGTATCGTTAGTTACTGATTATCAAAAAATGGTTGGCAAATTTCCTTTTCACCGAGATATTTCTGACTGACTGATGAATAAGTGTAAAGTAATATAGAGCAAATGAAATGGTCTACCGATTTAGCTGGATTTGTGTAAAGTCAAAAATTATTGTATTTTATATGGGCTGTAATGATTACACAAGCAGAAAACATTTGAAGAAATAAAAAAATTAATTTTAAAAGCAAGAACCGGAACATACTTTTCAAAAAAAAGTACGTTTTTCACTTTCATGTTTAAAAATCTCGAAAACTTGACACAAAGGCCATTTTTCAAAGTCAATCTTTGTACATTTTCCAAATTGTATAATACGATACTAAAAAAGAAGAAAAAAAGATTCATTGGTCAATACTAATCATATTGAACAAAAAGAAAAATAGGTACGCAAATATAGAAAGTTAAAAACTTAAAAAACTTAAAAAAAAAGAGTTCGTAATAATAAGTATTTAGTTTATTTAGATAATTATAAGACTAAGATTGATTACAAAAAGTGTGTATGTATTTTTTTTTACAATTTTACCAAAACTAGAATATAGAATAAGAATCAAGCTTTGACTACATTAATGCTATGGAACGTAGGAATTTATGAAATCGAAATAGCCTCTGTTTATGCGAAAAACACCAACTCAAGCTTAAATAATAACAAAAATTCCTGACTTGCAAAATTTTCTCAGACGCTTGTAAAAAATGTTTATGCTCAAGTTTAAGTTTTTTGTCCTCTTTCATATGGAATATTTTAAATAAGCCTGACTTTTTTTTTCAATATGCTTAAGTTTTGTACATCTTCGCTTGCAGTTGTCACTTAATTTATTTAGGATTCAGTTGGTGGCGCCACACTAAACGTGTATCGCGAACGAAGGAAGTCATTAGCAACATTCAAGTGTTCGCGAACACATGAAATGGTGTATATGAACACAATTATCCTCGAAATAATAAATTCATGAATTTGGTTTCGCATAAACACAGTTTATGGTAAAGTGAGTTTAATGTAATAAGTCATCGGATCGGATAAAATCGACGTACATTTTAACTACATTACAACACATATGTTTTAAGACGAACATATCTATATTTAAATGCTTGTATTAAAAGATTTCCAGAAGCTGGCCTGGGTAAGGCAGGAAATGAATTAAGCAACACTTGCGCCGTTTGAGTTTCCGGTTTCTGGCGCTTGTTGGATATTTACAGTGGGGGCAGGATTCAAAAATGGAATGCGGGAGTTTTTCTTTCAGCGAATCACGCGCAGGTCGTTGAGGGTACTCTTCCTTTGGCTTCATTTTCCACCACCTCGTGACAACCAACTGCATAAACTTTTCGAATCTTATTTTCTTAAAAAAAAGGCAAAATAACGACATCGGGCGCGGCGGCAATAACTGCTGCTGTGGTTGCCATTCTCGCATCCCAGCATCGTGTAACAATTTCCGCCAGCAGGCCCATAAGCCAAGTGTGCCATGGTATCCATGAACCGTGTGGCTGGCCCCAGTGGCCCTTATCTTCTCCACCTCCTTCAATAACTTTTAATTTGAACCAAGAACTCGTGGCTGTTCTTATTAACCGCTTTCCAGCGGACATCGCGGCCCGTGAAACTCTGACCTCCATCAGGGCAGGCGGGGATCGAGGTGAGGCTTGTTAGCCTTGTGTTACAAGGTGGCACGGCGTCGAGTGTGTTTATTGGTTAATTTCAAGCTCAGAAATAAAATTGACATCCTTGAGTTAAGCTCTCATCTGCTGCGTCTTAAAAAACGTTTATTTAAAAGTACTTTTAAATCTTAGAGTAAAAAAAATAAACTTTCCTTCGTTACAATATGGCAACCAGAATTCGGAGTATAAAATAATTTTAGTTCTCAAATATGCAAGGCTTTGCGTACAACTAATGAAAATATGATCTTGAACTATACGAGTATTAAAGCTTATAGAACTAATTCTATATTATAGGATACAGAATTATCTTAAATTATAACAATTTTTTTCAAGTTTTTATCCGCCCAGTATCGCTATCTCGAGTCTTAAAATTCGAATTAAAATTAATTAATTTATTCATTAAGTTATACGACCTGATTGGATGTTTCCAAACAAATTGTTTACCGTTTAAATTAGATTTCTAACGATGATTTAAATTACTATGTACTGGTGTCTACCCTCACAATGATAGTTCTCTTATATCTTTCCTCTCAATATGCATCTCAGATTCCTCATTACCTGTACCTTACACACTTGACTAAAGTTTTCTTACTTGTCTCATTTATTTTAAGGAAAACGTCACATCTCTGAACCCACTTTTTTAAGTCATTTCGGAGAGATCACAATTGTTTTGGAAATAAATAACCGAAGCACTTAACTGTGCTAGAGGGTAATTAAAAGCGTTTTTTCTTTGCCATAAGCCACTGTA
>VNJS01001647.1:0-19129 GCA_008042575.1 Drosophila watanabei | reverse complement strand
TGACCCTTCTCTAATCCGTCGATAACCCATTTATTTGCCTTTTACTGTACTCAAAGAGATAGATTCGGGTCGGGAGACTGTATCTTTTTTTGATGTTTACATCATCGCCAATGGCGGAACTTCATTCCCCGGCCCCACAAATGTCGTCCATCGTCCACAGTCCGCTTTTGTTGCATTTTTTCGAAAAAAATATACACATTCAGAGAGCGAAGGAAAGAAGAAAAGCGAACTGCAGCAGTGGCGCATCTTTATCTAAAAATTGAATTGAAATGTATGTCATAATACCTTTGGCATGCCGGCCAGTTGCTTGACATTAAAAATGCACTCCCCTGCGTAACTCCCTTCCCCCCAGACAACAAACACATGGCTGAATGCAAATTTTGCTGCCATATGGAGCAGAGAAGCCGATGACGTCGTTGCCGTCTCTCTGAAAATTGAAATGCAACTCACATTTGGGGCCCGCTCCTAGTCACATTTTCGATTTTTTTCTTTTTTTTTGCAAAAGGGCCCTGGTCTGGCTCGGACTCGTTTCCCACGTTAAATGGGTCTCCAGTGCGCATTATATCGCTAAACGGAGATCTGGGTCCCCGCATGAGGGAGTGTTCCAGCACACGTTTCGCACACCTGAATGCCTAAGCAGATAGGAGATCCGATCCGACCGGAATCGGAGGAGTCGTCGTCTCCGGATAAGCGACATAACCTTCGGGTGATTTCGGGGCTTTTCCTATGGAAAGTCAAAAAAAGCCGGTCTACGGATTTGGTAACAGCCGCCGGACAATAGACCGAATTTGGTTGAGGTCGCCCGGGAAGGGGGCAAAAGCAGATTGATTGATAGTCGCGGCACATTCCAAGCTTCCCTTTGAGTGCAGTGAAAGGAATTTTGTGTATTAAACTTGTTTTATTTAAGGAAAAACCAAAAACTTATACCTAAATTAAAAAAAAGGGTTTTTTTTTATTACTATAAATATAATGTAAATTATTTTTATTAGCCAAAACGTTGCTTTATTATATTTTTTTTAAAAACAAACCAAATTTCAGCTTAATTAGATTTTAGATAAGAAAGAGAACTTAGAGATTTTTCCTAAAGAATTCCCTGAAAAGAAAGGAATTTTGTATAGATTGTGTATAAAATATGTATTATTTAGGAAAAAAAAAACCAAAAACTTTAATCTAAACTAAGGAAAAAGTATTTATTTATTATTATAAATATAATGTAAATTATATTTAATAATCAAAACTTTATTATATGAAAAAAAAAAACAAATTTCAGCTTAATTAGATATCAGATAAGTAAGAGAACCTTGAGTCTTTCTCCCAAAAAAATTCCCTGTACGCTTTCCCCGAAAAGTAGGCAGCATATTTTGCGAACTAAATTATTTGTAATGATTGGGGCACTTTATGAATTATTAGTATTATTAAATATATATTTTCTATAAAAATCTTCAATCGTAAAGATTATTTTTAAAAGTTACCTTTTCAGATAATTAAACTTAAAAGTTTGATAAATTAATTACAAGCTTAGCCCAATAAAGACCCATTTTAATTTTAAAACTTTCTCATAAAAAACATACATTTTCCCCAGTGTACACCCCCTCCATAAACGTGTTTTCGCCGCCACTCTTTACCCCTTTTCCCCCCCTTTCAGCTTTGTAACTCTCTTGTGTCTTTTGCAAAGCAAATGCGATTGGATCAACAACAAGCCAAAGCGATGATTAATTGGGAATGACGACTGGAGGTGCGAACCTCGGGCTGGGAATCCGACATGGGAGCATCGGAGTATGCGGCATGCCAACGAAGATGGGTCACAACCAAAAACAGATCGTCTAAAATCGTTCAATGAACCAATCGGAACTAGTCACAAAAAAAAAGTGAGGCCCAAAGATCTGCAAAAATGTCTGGAAATAGACACCCGACATCGACACCGTTGATTGGTCTTTGTTCTGGCTTCGGGATACTGGCTGGCATTCTGGCCATATAAATGATATTTGCATGTTTGGGCTAACCTTTCGCTAATACCGTTAAATCTGCGCCACTCTCTTGGCACGGCCGTAAACAATAAATTAGCCAAAGCAGAAACAAAATGCCTCATTAGCACCTGGTTTGCGTGCGATATGCGGAGAGCTTTCGATTTAACGGTTCGGTCATGCCCGATAAAATTATGGTAACCAAAAAATTTGATTTGGGCCAAAAAGGGTTCAAGTTCGAATTTTGAGGGTTTTCGGATTCTATTCCGGAAGGAAAGGTAGTTTATTAAAGGTGTTACATAGTTCTTAATCAAGGTCTAATGAATAGACATTTTATTTTATAATTTAAATCGTACATTTTCGTAAAAAGGTCTTATATTTGAATGAAACATTTTAATATTTTAAAGAGATAAATATAAACAAACTCCTGCACTAGCCTTATAGTAATAATTATATGTTTGTTATCGATTAGACCTCAAGTTAACTAAAATAATATTCTTAGTTTTACCTATAAAAAATCTTTCTCTATTCAAAAATGTAATAATTGATCAATAAAATTTATTTGGTAAAAAGTTTTGACTCAAATTTTCCAAGACTATTTCTCTGAAAACCCATCAAATGATCTTTTTCCATCCAAATTAAGTAATTGATCAATAATTTTTGATGGCCAGAAGTTCAAGTTCGGAGACCCAAACTTCGTTGGTGGTCTTCCAGCTCCCGCCTCGTCTTCCTCTTCCTCTTCTCCTCCAGAAATCTCCTGAGAGCACACACACTCTTAATTAAAATCAACTTGCGCTGAAAATCAAAAGTGCAAACAGAACATAAATCAACTTTGAGTGAATCAGAATCAGAATGGAAATGGGTAGCAGAGTCCGGGCCGAATCCTCAGAATCTCTGGATCTCTGTGATCTCGGATCTCTGTCCATCGTTTTGGAGACTCAACGGCCTTGCTTATCAGCCGTTCTCCTTTCCTTTGTTCATCCGCTGGCTCTTTTGGCTGGCTTTCTTGCCACACGATGTTCTTATTCCCTTTGTTTTCTTTTTTCGGCTTTAGTTTTTGTGCGTGTTTTTTTTCCTCTTTTTTTTTTTGTTTTTTGGCTAAGTTGCAGGCCATTTTGCCGCAACAGGTTCTTGGCCCGCTTGGATCTCTACATCTCTCTCTGTCGCTCTTACGGCACAGAACTGGACACAGCAACAGGTTCTGAGACGCGAGAGAGAGCCAGCTCCTCTACGCTCTTAGGCTCTCCCTCTCGGAGAGTGCGGCTCCTCTCTCCGCCACTTAGATAAGTGACTTTCAATACGAAATACAAATATACCTGTTTGCTTTGACTCTGCTTGATAAGAGGCTCTCCTCGGCTCTAACCCCCATTAGCGAGGGCACTGAATTTCCCACTGGGTCTCTGGGCCTCTCTCTTGCTCTCTTGGCTCGCAGGTAACTTACCTGTGTCTTAAGACGCTCTCGCGTCGTCTTGCATAGGGGCTCTCTGGCTCTCCGGTGGACTGATTTCCAGCTGGCAGCTAACGTGGCCCATGTGCAGGTATTGAGGGTATTATGGACTAGTGAGTAAGAATGTAACAGACCTAGAAATATTTTAAGTATAAAGCCTGAATGTTAAATAAAAAGTAATCGTTTAGTTGTAACTTCATTCGCATTTCATTAATAATTCATCAATCTCTTCATTAAAATGTGCTGTTTCGTTTGCCAGCAATAAAGTTAGAGAAGTTCCAGGAAATACAGGGTATCCCATCATCGACTTAAGTCTTTCCACTGACTGCGGCATTTTTGCAATCCGAGAGAGGAGAAAGAGAGACGGAGAGATAACACAGCACGAGTGAGAGAGACGTGTGGCACACGAGCTTTGCCTTCTGATCGCGAGCCTCACAGTTTTCAGTCTTCTTTCAACTTTTTCACCGTGCACTTGGCAAGAAAATCGGAACGGCAAGGCCGAGGGAAATTCAGAGCGTTGCATGCCCCGCGATTCGGGGCTCGTGTCCGCATATTGCGCGTGTGTGTGTGCTAGCTTGTGAGTTAAAAAAAATAATTAAGCAACCGACAGCACAAAAAAAAAGCTAAAACAAAAATTAAATGCATTTGCTACTCAATGAAAAATGCTGTGAATAAGTTTAATCAGCTCTCAGCGCTCATAAAAAAAAAGATAATGAAAAAAGAAAAACAAAAGTGAGCCAGAGAGAAGTCGTTAAAAAAAGAAACACAAATAAAAAGCCACAGCCAAATAACAACAACAATTAGCGGCCAAAAGCACGAAACGGCATATAAAACGGCAAAAACCCAAAAAAGTGTCGTGTAAAAATGCGCCTGAAAAATTACAAAATTCAGCAAACATAAACAAAAAACAAAACCGCGTACAAAGATCAACCTTCGAGACTGGAAAGGTTCTTCCGCTTAAATAATAATTCGTTATTCTGAAAATATGTTTTGAGAGAGTTTTAGCGGGTGGCAAGAAGTTTCTGATTCTCCCTTTTCTCCAACATCTTCGTATTCTTCTCCTTCTTCTCACTTAGTTTTATTTTTTTGTGGCTGCCCCAACGAGTTTTCCCCCTCAACAACAAATTCAACGATTTTTCCAACCAGTTTTTGGCGCTTGCCATTTTCCGCGCTTCAAAACTTCTGCCCCTTCTTTGGTTTCTTCTGCTGCTTCTTCCTCGTCTTCTGCATGTGAGGAGCCAAAGAAAGAGGGAGAGAGCAAGAGAGAGAGATGGTCGGAAAGAAAGACCGCCTGAGAGAGACGGGCATAGAGTCAAGGTGGAGCTCCCCGAGCAGCTGCAAATTTCGCTTGGGTCAGTTTCAAAGACGAAACACATTTCTGATTTCGTTTCTATTTCATTCTTATTAAAAATCATAACCCTCGTAAAAATGTTAATAAAAAAAGAACTCAAAATAGGTGTCTGACGGTACGTGTTTTGGATTATCTCTGCTCATTCGACACAGAACACAATTGCGGTAAGAAACTTAATTCATAGAGCAAATGTATCTCTGAGCTGGATTCGGAATTGTGGTTCGTGAGACACCCAAGAAGTTACATAAGCCGAGAGCCACCAAAAAAGATTCAGAGAACCTGAACCGGTAAAGCGTTTTCTTCTCGACTTGATAAAGGAGTGTTAGAACGCGGAACAAAGAAGGTTAGCAACTACAACAAAATAGAAAAAAAAACACTAATGCAATTGAAAAATTGATAAGGCAGGTAGTGGAGAGTCAACTAGAGGAAAATGGAGCAAATTAAGGCTGATACGAGCAAAGCACAAAGTGAAGCTACTCAAGCTTAAGGGCATTATTTTAAAAGGTTCCCCATTAACTATTTGTAAACATGACTTCTATAATTTGATTTGTATTTATGAGGTTTCGAATTTCCACGCATGAAAAGATTTTCGAATAAATTAAAATGAGACTAAGAATTGCTAATATTAATTTTTATGTTCATGGGGTTTCGAATTACTATCCCTTAAGAGAAGGTTTTCAAAACTAACTTTATATAAAATGTCTCAAATTATTGTTTATATTAATTATGTATATAGTTCATTCTATTAAGAAATTTCCTTTAAATATTTCATAAAATCCAAAAATTGCCCCCGATTCGGCCTAAACAAAAGCCACCAAGACAGTCAGTGGAAAAATTTGCATAGACAACAAAAGCTAGAAAAATAAGAAAATAAAACAAAAATTTCTCGAGTGCTTAAGAATTCCAAGTCCGATTCTTCCAGCGATAACGGATGATAAAGAGCACGAAAGGCGGAGAGAATAATTCAAATCCCCCCTCCCTACGGCCAGGCGACTTTTCTGCACTGCAATCCAGGGAAAGTGGGCGTTAATGGGTGCCATGGTGGCATGGTTGCATGGGCGGAGGGTCCCGGCGGGGAAAGGAACTCCGAGCAGGCGTAGGGTTTCCACGTCCATGTCGTTTCCATGTGACGACTTATCAACTGTCACGGCAGCGGTACAGGGACGACATGAGGGGGGATCGCATAGCATCAACATCAAATACTACTCAAGAATTTCAAAGCAAACTTGTTTGCTCAACTTGCCAGCGATTTGTGGGAGGAACAGGGGGGGTTTTTGTCACACGGAAAGAAAAAAGATCACTTGGGATTAGTCATCAATGTTGATATGGTTCTATATTAGCATAGGGAAATAATTGGAGTTTTTAAATTTAAAGAGTTATTATAATTTTAAAGTTCTTTAAAAGTGAGGTCAGAAAAAGGATATAGTGTGGTCTTGTTTGTTTATGAAGCACGCAGTGTGACCTTTTTTCGCACTTAAAACCTTGCACTAAACGGTACTTCTTTTAGCAAAATAAATGCAAATCGGAAGCATTGTAAGAAGGTCAAGTTTTCTCTAGCTCAAATTACAAATTCCACATTTTATATATACATAAATATAGAACTAATTAACCATTTTTTCTCTGTGTAATCAGGAAGGTAGGTAGGTGGCGAAGGTGGAGGTGGGCACACACCGAGTTCAATACACTCGCCCGGCATTCAGTGACGAACGTTTTGGTCTTTTGGGTGTTTTGAACTCATTTCGAAATGCGTAAATTTTGTATTGTCTTTTGGGGCCTTTTATGTGAGTGTGCTCGGTGCCGTTGAAAGATTGATTAAATTATAGAGATCTGTTGTCGGGCGGATGGGCTGTTCGTTGCTTGTTCACAAGCCGATGTACCGATGATGATCTATTTAATTAGGAAGGCAAACATCCGTGGAATGCGCTGCGAGGCGACCTTGCCATATTTGACGACTGGCTCTGGCTTTTCTATCTGCTTTTCCCATTCCCATTCCCAGACTTTTCAAGTTGTCAACTTCATTGGCAACCACACAGCCAGCCGTGTGTCGCGTTTCTTTTTCTCCACGGAGAGTTTTATCTTATCGGGCACTGTTACCGGCTTGCCAGAGGCTAAGACTAATTTTAATCTTATCTGTCACAACTAAGTAGTGCAAACATCAGTGGAACTGTAACCGAAACGGAGAGGAGACCCAGACCCAGGGAATTCGGGTTCAGATCCGAGTTCCATTTATCCGGCGGAGCTGTAAATTGCTCACATAATAAGCTGAAATTTCGTGGAAAGAAAACATGCAAAGTGTTTTCCCAAATTGCGCAAAAAAGTGTGTGTTCTTCTGGTCTCCAACTCTCCTCCGCTCGTGTCAGCCCAGCTAAGCAAATAAACACTGGGAATGAGAGATATAAGGGAGAACACTACATCAGCCGGAGAATTCAACAAGCTAGCGAAATACCTTCCTAAAAAATTGCCATTTCATCATTATTTGAGATAGAACGGGAAAAGATTTGGCCAAAGGTAAAAAGCAAAGCGAAAAAACAAGTTGTTTAAGAAGCCATCATCATGGCACTTTCTAAGATTTTCCCCAAAGATGCGATGCTTTAGCGGAATTCATAAGGCCATCGAGGGGATTACGGTAATAAATATTTGTAGAGTTTATTTTCATGACTTAATACCAGTCTTCATAAAGATGATGAGAGAGTTTTGATTGTGAGTGGTTAAAATCATCTGCATTATGTCCTTGGGGATAAAGATGGATAGATTATTTTAATGTATAATAAATAACTATATTTTGATGATTACTTTCAAAGAAGGTGGTACTGTTATTTGTAAATAAATATTAGGCTAAAGAAAACTCTACTTTCACATAAGAAAAAGAATGTAATAGTTATTTTCTTGAAGAAACAACAAGAAAACTAAGAAATTAAGTTGAACATTGTCACAGTTAGTTGGAAATTTTCTTAGCCTCTTTATTTTCAGAGCCTTTCCGGGGGTTTTTGTGACTTTACATTTTAATATTTGCATTGCATAAAGTGCTAGGAATTCGCCAAGTAAATATTTGTGCCCCATTCCACTCGGCCTGTATCTCTTTCTCTCCCTCAGATACTTTCCACCTTGGGCCGGCGGATGATAAGATCCAAGCAACGAACGACCTTGTTACCGAAGCCAACGACCTTCGCAATTTACCAAACCAATTACAACTTCCCCGCGGGCAAACATGAGACTTGGCATCCTGCAGCGAGATTGTGATCTCGAGATGCAGGATCCGAGATCTGGGTTTTAGGGATTTGAGAGCGAGGGTTCCGCGATCCGACGGAAGTGCGGTGGAAGGTGGAACAATTGTCGGGATCGCGGGATCTGCTTAGGTAGTTGACAGGATCATAAACAAATGCCGAAGAATGAGTTTCACAATTCGGATGTGGCATTGATCTCAGCGATCTTTCTCTCTTTCTCTTTCTCTGCGTCTCCTGCTGCTGGCTCTTTCCCTCAGCATGTGGCGAGTGTGGATATGGGTGTGGGTGTAGTATTCATTTGCAACTACCAAGAAGCGCGGCTTGGGAATACTTTTTTCCCATTATTTCCATTATTTTTGTGCTGCTCTTTGCTTTTTGCTGCCTGTTGCCTGCTGCAAGCCAAGCGCGGCGAGGCACTAAAGAAAGCATTGAACCTGCAGCAGGTTGCAGCAATTGCTGCTGCTGCTCCGATGTTGCCAGGCCCTTTTTTGCGGAAATCCAGCGAACGAATTACATTTAATTGTAAATTTATGCGTCTGCTTCCTGCCCCCTCTGCCTCCCCCCCCCCACTAAAAAAAACTCCCATTATTTTACTTTGTGATTTAGCGTGAATGCCTCGCGATCTTCACCTTTGGTGTGAATATGCGGTTGCAGCAGGTACGAGCGAGTACCTGTGTGTGAGAGAATTGACAAAATTATAATGAGTTGGCAAAAGTTAGGAGAAGGCACTGGAAGAAACTACTAAAATTGAATTTCGAAATTTTAAATTTGAATATAAAGAAAAGTACGAAGAAGGGAGATAGAAGTAAATGTCTTAAAGATACATTTTCTCATAATTGGTTACCTTTGAGATCTACGAAAAATATTTTTAAAAAATCTATTTTTAGTCTCAATTAAATTGTGGTACTTTTTGCTATGCTTCCTTAAGGATTGTGGTACTTTAATCTATACTTCCGTAAAAATTAATAAGGTTTTCTATATAAAATATGTCTCATTAGGATCCTAAAGCCATTATAAAACCGTTAAAAAACGAAGCTTTAAAGATTCTTACGATATTTGCTACCCTTAATCTATACTTCCCTAAAGATTTATAAGGTTTTCTATACTAGATATGTCTCTTTAGGGTCCTAAAGCCATTTTAAATCCCAAAAATAAACAAAGCTATAAAGACACTTCAGAGATTTGCTACCCTTAAGTTAATTCCTTAAAATAATATAGCTTTTTCCTATACTTAAGCCTTTAAATAAACAAATTTCCTTGCTTCTATGAAACCCCCGGACTATGCTTAGGTTTTTCCCAGTGTACAGCCTTGCCAACACCTCCGCCCCAGGTACATAATCATAACACATAACCGGGCAGGTAACAACTTCCATTCATCTTTGTTGCCGCTTTGTTACGCTTGTTAGTAGCTGACACTACACGGAGTACGGAGACGGAGACCTTTGGGCCCGAATCCGAACCGCTTTGCATAGGTCTCAGGTACTATATATATATCTCAATCCGGGCAACTCAATCTCCATCTCGGAGCACTCTGTTTCTTTTTTTTCGGAACATGACCACCTACGCAGAAGAGATGGATTTAAGCTGATAACCGCCACTTGGTCATGGCATTCAACAAGTGGAAACAAGGGGTCACAGTTCAAGAAAAGAACCGAAGGTTGCCAAAACAATATCGCCGAGATTTATGGTCCCTTACGTTCCGGAGATTAAGATAGCCGGCAGTCAATAGGAAGGTAAAATAGGATCCTATTTAATATTTTTGTTTTCCAAAAAGGAGATGATGAAAAAGAAAAAAAAAACACTTTTGCTAATAGAGATCAATGTGTTTATGGCTCGGCGAGGTTTTAGCCATTTGTGACCTCGCCATCGATTGGCTGGCAATAAAAACCCGTTCTGGGGACTCGAACTGGCGACTGGGAGCTGCTGCTAACTGGAATTGGAACTGGGAGCCGACTTGCAGTTGGGGATTTCGATTCGGATCGGGGTTGGGAGTGCTCTGCTCTATGTGTACACACATATATGTGTGTTTTGTGCTCATTTCGCTGGCGCCACTCAGTTTATGCATGTTTTCCGCATTATTTTTTTTGTCATTTCGCATTTCGACGGGGAATTTTCTGTGGCCAGCAAAAGTGTCTAATTTCGCCAGTGCACAGTGCTGGCCAAAAAACAGAAAACACGCAACACAAGAAAAGCGAACCACACACACTTCAACAGCACTCACAAGTTGTCGACATGATTATTATTATTCGGAAACGAAAAATGAGTGCTGGCAAATGAGTTCTACCCAAGGCCATAATTAACAAATTGTTGGTTGGTTTATTGGTGGGTTTATTGGCAGCAAAGACATATAGAAAAGTCTGGGATTACAGAAGTCCTGGGAGTCGAGGGGCCAAGAAAGTGCACAGAGCCATGTCATTGCACTCCTGTTGCAGCAGCAGCAGCAGCAAGCAGATTTATCTACCACGTACTTTGGCCCCATCCCGAAAACAGGCTTCCTCTTTGGGGGCTTCTTGCCTGGGCCTGGGTCTTCTGCCTTATACAGGGGGAGAAAAAAATCTGGGAAAATAAAGAATATGTTCTCAGTAGGTAGTTAGGAATTACCAATAAAAAGGTTCAGACTAAATTAGGTTGAGATTAAATAAATCCTATATATAGTATTTATATTAAGGAACTTGGGGAGTACGGAATTTGCGGTTGGGAATTATAAGGATTTTTGAAAAGAGAAAAAAGAGAGAGTGTCACGTTCATTAAAAAAGAGGAGATTGTGTTTTTAACGTTATTTCATTATACCCTGTTAGTAGGCTTAGCTTAAAAAAGAGTTAAAAAAAGAGGTTCAGATTAAATAAGGTTGAGATTAAATAAATCTTAAATATGGTATTTATATTAAGGAACTTAGGGAGTACGGAATGTGAGGTTGTTAATTATAAGGTTTTTTCATAAAACCAGGAGGAAGAAAGAGTCTTACGCTCTTTTAAATGAAAGGAGATTGTGTTGCTAACCTTGTTTTATTTTACCCAGTTAGTAGGTTTTGCCTAAGAAAGAGTTTGGATTAAATAAACCCTAAATATATGTACAGATATGTTAGAGTACACCGAATAAGGACTTGGGAATTATAAGAATTTTCGTAAAAAAGGAGGAGGAAGGAGTCTTACGCTCATTAAAAAGAAAGGAGATTGTGTTTCTAACCTTATTTGATTGATTTGATTGATTTTCTTAAGAAAAATAGTTTGGATTAAATAAACCCTAGATATATGTAAGGGTAAGAGTAAGAGTACACCGACTTTTAAAATAAAAATTTGTTGACTAATTGAGACAGCATTTTACTTTTATAGTAAACCATATTCAATGTCATTAAGTTTAGTTTTTAGGACCTGTTAAGGGTTTCTTAAGCAATATTTTTTCATATTTTTTTTTAACCCTATTTTCAAGCACTTAAAAGGACTTCTTTCCTTTCTATCAGTGTACCAGTATGTCTGGGTTTGTCAACAGCCTGGCGGAATCCAGTTTTCGCCTAGTAGAAGCAGGAGCTCAAGCAGAAGTCGATGCTGAATCTGAAGCTGTAGCTGAAGCCTCTGCAGTTCCAATTCCAGTTCCAGTTCTTTGGGACGAGTCACTAGCAGCAAAAGCAACAGCAGCGACTCATAATTATGCATTAAACACTTGAAGTTTACGGGCCAGAAGTGGCAGCTGCAACTGCGGCTTTAATGGACATCAATTTGCATGGAAACCATACATAAAACGATGACATTTCAAAGAGCCAACTGCGTGGGCCGCTATATAGTATCTATATATATATATATATGCTATATGCTGTCCGAACCGAAACGAAACGAAATGCAGTCGCCAAATCGCATTTGAAAATGCACAAACACACAAAAAAAAAAACTTGTTTATTGGCTTAGAGCCCCCCGGAACCCTCTCCTCCTCTGTGCATATTGGTCGCTTCTCGTCTCGTCTCGTCTCTTGACTCGTCTCGCGTCTCGTGGGTCAATGTTATGTAAACCTGGTTCACTTTTTTATATATATATTTATTCCTTTTTTTTCGTATGTATTTAGTGTGTTTTTTTCTTCTTCTTTTTATTTTTTACCCCACACACATAATACGCTCAACTTATTACACAAAAACCCAAATAACTCAACAAATATTTACGGACGCAGTCAACAGAAATCGATTCAATTTTCTCCCGACCATCCCCATCTCCTTCTCTACGTCTCAGGCCGTCTCTTTCGGCCAGTCTGCTGCTGCTGCTGCGTGTCCCTCTCTATCCGTCTATGTGGATATTCGTCTTACTGGTTTGGCTGCACTGCATTCCAAAGATGCGAGTTGCGGACAAGAGATTGGACCCCGATAACAGAAATAAAAGTGCAAAGCAGCCGAGCAGCAAAACTGACCAAAAGTCACCACAAAAATGTCGCCAGACCAAATTAAAATAATTTAACACATATAATTTCATGTATTTTTTTCGCTTACATCATAACTCTTAACTCTTGTGTCTCGCCCCGAGGTGGCCGAGAAAAATGCGATTGAAATGAAAATTGGGCGGCGGCAATCATAACAAGACATCAAGGGAAAGGAGGGAGAAGATCACTAAAACTTGTCGCTAAAATCTCTTAAAACTTTATTGTTAATAGTAGAAAATTAATATTATTTAATGTAAAAAAATCACGTTTGAATTGAAGCTTTAAAAGCGGTCAAGAAAAAAGTTAATATTAACATTAAATTCTTGCTTCTTAGAGAGCTGAAATTGGATATTTTTAAGGCTTAAATATAGATGTAAATTTGGAGTGTTTGAACAGGAAATTAAAATAAAAGGATAATCAAGATAACAAGACATCAGTGGAAGGAAGGGAGAAGAGCTGTGAATTTGTCGCTTAAATCTCTTAAAACTTTATGGTTAATAGTAGAAAAATAATATTATTTAATGTAAAAAAATCACGTTTAAATTGAAGCCTTAAAAACGGTCTAGAAAAATGATAATATTAACATTAAATTCTTGCTTCTTAGAGAGCTTTAATTGGATATTTTTAAGGCTTAAATATAATGTAAATTTGGAGTGCTTGAACAGGAAATTAAAATAAAAGGATAATCAAAATAACAAGACATCAGTGGAAAGGAGGGAGATGAGCTCGGAAACTTGTCACTAAAATCTCTCAAAACTTAACTTTTTATAGTAGAAAAAATAATATTGTTTAATATAATAAAATCACGTTTGAATTGAAGCTTTAAAAGCGCTCAAGAATATGTGAATAATAATATTAAATTCTTGAGGTTTATCTTCTTAGAAAGATTAAATTGGTTACGTTTTTTTTTAAGACTAAATACAGCTGGAAATTTGAAGTGTTTAAAAAGGAAATTAAAATAAAAGGATAATCAAGATATTTTCTGTATTATTTGATTTAAAACCAATCAAGAAAATATCATTAAATTCTTGAGTTCTTGAGTTGATCTTAAACCAACATTTTGGCTGGACATTTTGAGTGTTTAAATAATAAAGTAAAATAAGAGAACTTTTTGATTATGCTATTGTATTCCTTAAAAACTTTTTAAAAGGAATTTCAGATAAACAAATTTCTAAATTAAAAATAGTGCCTTTTAAACCCACTAAATTTGTGACTATTAAAACATTTATTTATAATATCTATACCCCTTTCTCATTCTAAATAATAATACATAAAAATAACTCCCTTTTAAAACTGGCCAAAAGATGAAATTGAAATGAAAATCGCTAAATAAACACATCAAATCATAATCTAAAAAAGAAAACTCTTCTTCATAGAGAGAGAACACAAAACTAAATGAAAATGCGAAATCACAAGGAAAACGGTAACGCCACCGATTTAAGCGAGCCGGCGTCCGTTGTTGGCCAAAAGAATCTGGCCAAAATCGAGCCGCAGCAAATGGAGAATAACAATAAGATTTCGGTGGTGTCCAAGCTCCTGCTCAAGGACAGCAATGGAGGATGCAGTCGCAGCAGCAGCAGCAACATCAATAGCAACAGCAATGCCAGCTTCAGTTCCGCATCAGTCGCCGGCTCAGTACAGGTAAGTCTCAGCCTCTGTCTCTACAGTGTTCTCCCGTCTACACACACACACACTGTACACAACCGGTTTCGGGTTTCTTCAGTCTTGTGTCCGCTGTCTTCTGGACTTCTTGTTTTATTATTCTTGTTAATAAATCCTCAAAAGCGCGCAGAATTCCAATCACACGGCTGACTCACACGGCCTGGCCAGCAAATGAAACAAAAGTGAAGGCTAAAAAACAAACAAATAAGTCGGAGCTCCGGCTCCGAGTCAGAGTCGGAGTCGAAGTCAGAGAGCCAAAGCCCACGCACAGTGGGTCTGGGAATTCGATTTTCGATATTCGGGCCACTGCAGGTTCCTAATTGAATTATGGGCCTGACCTGCATTTGCATTGCCCAACCCCAGGGAAGTTTCGTTTTCGATATTCCACAAACACACAAGATTTTATATATATATATTCCCCCGAGCATCTCAACCACTCTGTGTCACTCTCAGTCACCCAAAAAAATAAAGGAAAAAGTAATCCAAAACGGTACATTTACCACTTGGCAGAGACTTTTGTTTATTTTGGGGATCACTGGGGGAATCCGTGAGTTGATCGATCTGGCACTGCTCCTCCAGCTCCTCCTCCTTCTCTGCAGGATGCGAGTTATTAATTGGACAACTGGCAATGAATGAAGCCGTAGGAATGTCGACTTGCGTGTGAAGTTGTTTTCTCGGTGCCAAATGAATGAATGGCAGCCTGTTGCTTGTTTTGGTTTTTTTTTATTAATTTTTTTTCTGAGATAAAGTTGAGGGGGGTTATGATAAGGAAGCTGTAGAAATGTGGCTCAAGGTGTGGTTCTAAAAATAAACGACATTTATTTAACGTCTATTCTCGGTGATGCATAGTCAAAGTAATTAAACTTTTTATGGCTCATATTCATAATTTATTTCCTAATGCAAAACGATAGCTATAAAACGTAAAATTTATTACACTTCAAAAGCTTAGAAAGTTTGCCGGGATGTGAGCTTCTTTTAATGGAGGTGAACTCCCCTTGGTCCATAATAAAATAATTACTTTTAATGATAACTCTGCGGCTGCCAAATTCTCAGAATGTTGCTCTTCTCTTTCACTTGTGCCCCCAATGATCCCATTCTGTCATTAGATACACACATATAGACCCTATGTGGTCGATTCTGTTTGATTTGCCCCGTCACCCATTAACCTTAACTGAATTACTATTTGTAAGCCAGCAGCAACCGTGAATGCCACACATTGGAAAATGGATTGGTTTGCGTCTAAAATGCAAAATAATTTACCAAATTAACGGTACCATTATCAACAGCGACGATCCGATCAATCAAAGTGAATCCGATCAATTAAATGTTGCCTCCGAGCGTGGCACAAACACAGTCGACAAAAGAGAACCGAAGAGAGAAATGGGCAGCCAGAGGAGAAAAGAGGTTATGAGCAGACCAGACCAGAATGCTAAGAACATTGTTGTAGATGATGGTGCAGAGAGAAAAATTCTATATCTGTGTTCTATTAATATTTTTCTAAAATATAAGAGTTGAGGTAATTGTTGCAAATTGTATAAATTCTGCAGCACTGCCTGAGCATGTCCTTTCTGAGGAAAGCAAGGTCACACTGCTTGGGAATACAATTTCAAAAGAGAACCAGGTCACACTTTGAGAATATCCTTTCTGCAGATAACAAGGTCACACTGCTAGAGCATATAATTTCATTAAAAAGTTGAGAGGAAACTTCTCAAGAAGAAAGCAATAAAGATTGTTTATTATTTATGTTATAAATCAAAGGTTACACTACAAAAATATTCTTTTTTTTTAGTGATAGTAAGGTCTCACTGCTACCACACTTCTTTTTTTTAAGAGTGGAGTTAAAACTTCTCAGAAGCAGCTTAGAAAACTTTATATTACTTTCTTTTTTAATAGACAGTTATTTCAACAGAAGTTATTATATTTATTTCCTTTCCAAAATGTTCAATTTCTACTACACTTTTCTCTAAGTGCTGCTTGATGGTGTTGACGATAGCTGGGCGAAGTTGGAGAAATGCCTGTCTGAGAATTGGAACAGCATTGACCTTATCACCGAAAGCCCCACCACCATCGGCAGAGGGAGGGGAGCCCCGTTGATTAATCATCTCGATTCTTAATTGTGGCCCCATCTTCCATATGCCGATTGTTATCATCTATCCACTGTGTGGCTTCCCCTTTCGCCTGGCGAAATCGCCAGAGATCTATGCTATATGTTATGTACATATATATATATGCTTTTTCATAGCCTTTGGGCCTAGCTTAGAAGACGAAAGAGAATGGCCGGAGCGGCGATCGATCCAATAGATGGATGGATCGATTCGCGGATCGATGGACGGACAGGTTATTGAACCGCTTTATTCTCGGGCATTTGTAACGTTTTATTTTCATCTTTTCCATACTTTTTAAAGCTCTGCCACAAACGCTAATTACTGGCGGGGCGCACGCTTTAGTTCCAGTTATTAGACCAACTCCGCCGACTTTGTGTACACTCCATTGATGGTGGTCGTGGTCGTGGCACCGCTCGCTCCCTCTCCGCCTGAGATCCTCTAAGCCAAGAACTAGTTTCGGGGTCGGGCCTGAGATATTTTTGCATCGATTAGGCCACATTCCACGCACCTATCTCGCGCGCCGCTGGGCGTTGCAATCTCTTCGGGGCTATTTATAGCTGCAATCGAATTAATTGTGGCCACGCCCCAGCGTTAGTGCCGGAATCTCTGACAAAACAAACTGTAATGGGGCCCCGGTGGTAATGGTTAATGGTTAATGGGTACTAGTACTGGTGGACCCATGGGCTTGACGAAGGTCGTCATTCTTCAGCCTCTTCTTTGCTTTAGATGAATGCGCAGATTTCTAAAGAAAAAATATTTTGGTTTTAGATGTAAAGATTTAATTTTTTTCCCCTTCTTCTCTTTTTTTTCTGCCGAATCAGCCAAAGCACTTGACGCTGCACTGAAATCTCTTTTGTATATATATTTTAGTAGTTTATATATATTTATGGTAGTTTGTTTGTGTCTCGGTAAAGTTCAAGTGTTCGTGATCGAGTTGAAGGCAGTAGTGGGGCACCTTAATCGCCGCTTCATTTCCGCACTGAGCTTTCCTTTTAGCTGCGGAAATGATCGCATATTTCGCCAAAAGAGATCTCGCCAAAGACCCCAAAGACCAGCGATCCCATCCAGAGTTGCGCAATTAGGGGCGGCCAAGTGATCTGGTCAACGCCTCAAAAAAAAAAAAAATAATACTCTGGGGCGGTGCGAAGGGTATTTAAATTAGGGGCTAATGGGGTTTTTGGTTAAAGAACTAAAGAACTAGACGAGGCAGTTGAATGATAATATAGTATATATTGAGAAAATTATACTCTGGGGCGGTGCAAAGGATATTTAAATTAGGGGCTAATAGGGCTTGAGGGTTAAGAACTAAACAAGGTGTATGGCTAAAGTGGAAATTTAAGCATGTACTTGTAAGAAAATAAAAGGGGGAAATGTATTAAGAAGCTAGTTATTATGATGGTTCTTTACTAGTATAATTATAAATGTTTTTAAAGGTACTTGAGAGAAGGAAAAAAATGTATACTAATGGTATAAATTTGATTTAATAAAATGTTCAATTAAACCATATTTATTTTCTAGTTACTAGTATAATTAGAAGTGTTTTTAAAGGTACTGGAAAGAAGGAAAAAAATATTTATTCTAATGGTGCAAATTTGATTTAATAAAATGTTAAATTAAATCATATTTATTTTTTACTTTCTAGTATAATTATAAATGCTTTTGAAGTTACTGAAAAGAGGGAAAAAAGGGAAAAAAATCTAATGCTAGAAATTTATTTAATAAAATTTTATAATAAACACTAATTATTTTCCTTTCAATTTTGTATAATTTTGTATACATTTTCCTAGAAGTCTGCCTTGTTGACTATGGTTGTGTACTCGTTAATAATATCTTTTTAACCAAATAAAGTTTTATTATAAATCATATTTATTATACACTCAATTTTGTGTGATATTGTTTGTTTGTTTCCCAAGAAGTCTGAATAGTTTTCTCTGTTTTAGTACTCGTTAGTAAGACCTTTGTAACTAAATAAAATGTTAAGTAAAATAATATTTATTTTCCACTTCATTTTATTTTCTTTTATACATACATATATATTTTCTAAGAAGTCTGACTTCTTTTCTATGGTTCTATACTCGTTAGTAATGCCTTTCCACTTAATTTTGTATATTGTTCTTTTAATTTTACCAGAAGTCTAACTAGTTTTTTGTGTTCCTAAAAATGCTAGAAATATCTTATTAACTAAATAAAATGTTATATAAATGTTTGTTATTTTCCATTTGATTTTGTTACTTTTGTTTAGATTTTTCAAGAAGTCAGACTAGTTTCCTTCGTTTTTATAATGGTTGGTCATGTTTATTAAAATAAATAAAATGTTATATTAAGTCATATCAATTTGTTAATTATTTTTAGATTTTCCAAGAAGTCCAACTAGTTTTCTCTGTTCCTATATTCTCTAGTTATATCTGTTTAACTAAATAAAAAATTTAATTAAATCAGATTTATTTTCCTTTCAATTTTCTTTAAATTTTCCGAGAAGTCTGACTAGTTTTCTTTGTTTTTATACTAGTTTGTAATATCTTTTTAGCTAAATTAAATGTTTTATTAAATCATATTTATTTTCCTTTTAATTTTGTATAATTTTGTTTTTGTTTTTCCAAGAAGTCCAACTAGTTTCCTCTGCTCCTATACCCGTTCTATTGTAATTGCTTTGAGAGTATCCCATCAACGCTGTTCGTTCGCATTTTCCCGGCCTGTCTTCTATTTCATTTTCATTTCCAATGCCTCTCGAACGCTTGAAGCTCAGCTCGGCTCAGTTGAGTTTAGCCTGGCTCGGCTCTTAACGCTCATTAGTTCTCTGACTCGTTTCTCACACACCACACACACACAGCACACACTCTGCAATTAATTAATGCCAACAGTCCAGCAGCAGCAGCAACAAAAAGTAGCAACAAAAAGCCGCAGCAACAAAGCCGCCTGCCAGCGCTAAATTCTAGCCAGATTCCAGTTAAATTGTTTTGGCTTGTCTTTGAACT
>VNJS01001644.1:0-16173 GCA_008042575.1 Drosophila watanabei | reverse complement strand
GCTTGCACGAGATGCAGGAAAAAAAAGGAAAATGCAAATGCAGAATCCGTTTCCCTCATCCTGCCAATTGCTTTCCATACAGGTAAGGCACTCGCTTGGAAACAGCAGCGTTGGACACTGCCGATAAGAGGACAGACAATAGGCATTAAATCGGCTCGAAAGGGAAGACAATGGAGTGAAGGGTTCTGTGGGTATAATGGGCATGAAAGCGAAACCATAATCTGAACACAGGCTAAAATAATCTCAGCCTAATTCCACCCAGAATGGATTTTAAAAGCACGTATGGAAATGAGCATGAGGATTTACGGGGTGTTAATGGAAAAAAGCCTGTGGTAAAGGGAAGCCTCTTCAGAAGAAAATGATCTGAAATTCGGTATATAAATTTAAGAATTGTAATAAAATAATTATAATTTTTTTTTTACTTATTATGACAGGGAACTAAAAAACATTCTTAGAAGTGAAAATATATTATTTCATTAATACATGCAAATTTTAAAATATTTATTATTATTTATTAAAATAATTTTACCTGCTATATGTATGTTAAAATAATTTCAACTGTAAAATGATTTAATACCTTTAGAGCTGAAATTAGTTGAATAAAAAACGTAAAATTTGTATTTAACACTTTACGCTCCTTTCCTTCCGTTACGAAACTCACCACACCGATCCTACCATTCCACTCAATTTCCAGTGCGCAACCTGAAAGTATGCAATGCTCGGCGATAAAGATCGGGACTTACCTGGTGAAGTGGTGACTGTGTGGCTCCGGTCGTCTCTCAGTCTCACCTGCCGAAATCAGTTACGATTTGCCCGCGAAAGCGTTAACAACGTGAAGCGTTCCTACGGATCTGCAAGCGAACAAGCAGGAAAACAACAACAACACCGCCGCCGTCGTGTTTCGCTCCCTCTCTCTCGCTCTCCTGTCAACAGTTACTTTCTGACGATAGACTTTTCGAGTGTTCGTTTTCGTTCGCCATTCGGCTCTCTCATCGCCTGTGGTTGTTGCTGCTGCAGCTCCTTCATTAAAAGATAAGTAAGGCTTAAACAACAACAATAAGCGCGAGTGTGAGTGACAACTTTGCATACTAAAAAAAGCAAGAGTGTGGCAAAAGCATCAGCAACTGCAACAACATTTCCAAATTCAACAACGCAGCAGAGGCGCAAAAAACCAACAGCAAAAACAACAACAACGAGACATTTGAAAGGGAATTTTGGAATTGATTTCGGTTTCTATTTAATTTAGCGGTAAGTCGAGAAATTTGCAGCCTTGAGACAGTTTGAAATCCACTGAACTTGAGCAGAATTCGCGGCGAGAATATCAATTAAATCAATTAGTCCGAGAAACGTGCTAAACATAAATGTGCAAAATATATTGTACAGTGTGTAATTCCCCAGCAAATATCATTGAATCATTTGCCATGATTTAACAAACTTAATAAAAATTCATTTGATTTGTTGGCCAGCCAAATTGAAAGCCATAAAAATTGCATTTTCAGTAACTGAAATTAAATAAACAATTTACACACGCAAAGCGCATCGGGATTGGGGAAAAGAGTAGACACTCTTCCAGTGGGAAGCGAGAGGCGAGAGAAGCTGCAATCAGCCTTAACCGATGCACTAAATGAAAAATATGAGAATTTATAATAAAACCGAATATACAATAGGCAACAATAAAATGATATTATTAACTTTTAACTTAACTTAACTTTTTGAAGTAAAATGTATTTTAAATGTAATAAACAATTGCATTTATTTACTAGGTTTTCCGTAAATATTCCATAGAGATTATATTAAATTGATCGTATTTAATTAATTAGAAACATTTTGATAATGAATTCTTAAACAATTTAAAGAAGAAGGATATGAATAAATTGTCTTACATTAATACCTTCAAATGTTTCATAGTGATATTAATTATTATTTATGTATGTATCTACTAATAAATGCCTTGTTTTTTCTCGGTGCACTCAAGCTGAATCAATATACTAAATAAACGAAATTAAAATACATTTTTATTGCGTACCGCTAAAACGTGTTGCCCTGCTAACTGTTTTGGCCGCACTAGCGCAAAACACCGCCTTACATAATAATTGTTTTGATTTATTGCCACCCCTCTCGTTTGCACTGGCATTTCCCCCCTCCTTCTCCCACTCGATCGGTCGCATTGCATAAGTGCGAATGCGACATGCATGCGATATTGCTTCTCTTTTTCGCACTCGCTTATCTCTTGGCGGCCTCTCTTTTTGGCGCTATTCATAATTCGCTTTCAGTACGACGGGTTTTTTCACCTGCACCCCCCCTTTCTCCTTCGCCGCCAACACCACCTCCACCTTCTTCTTCCAGGCACTCCCCAAAATCCACCTCACACCAAGTGTCAACTCCGGTATTCCAGCTATGTTCCAAAGCAGGTTTCTTTGATGGTTTTTTCTGCCTTTTTCTTTGCTTATTTTTTCTATGTTTTTGTTTAGACTTTGCTTTTATTTTAGTCGGTCGTTGTTGTTGTTGCTGCAGCTATTAATTCACCGGTTTACTTCACCTGATTTGCTGGTTGTGCATTTTTGTCGCGTGTATTACTGGTTTCTTGCTATGTTTTCTGTGTGTTTTTCAGACTGTTTCTTTTTTATCTTTGTTTTTTTTTGTGGGCTTACCTGTGTGGCACCTGCCACGATTCAGATCCAATCTTCAGCGTTCTGCGCCTGTCACAGCTATGTGTATGGTGACTATACGCCATGCTAATTCGATTAATGATCGCGTCTTCGGTATTTAGCAATCGGGCTTTGCATTTAACACTGTTTCAGACCGACGCTTTTTGACACATTTTGCGGTTGGAAAGATCTGTGCAAGATCATCGGAAATGGCCGAAATACAACCAGTTTCTGGAAAAAGGGGGACTGGCCCAGAATCTATGGAATTTTGTCGCACAAGATGGGATTAAGATATGCCAAAAAGCCATGTGTTAAAGCAGAAAGAAATAGTTTAATTAGTTACTTATCAATAAATATATACAAACCAAGCAGGAGAATCAGATTTAACTTTTTGAATTAATTAAAGAAAGCAATAATTTATTAAAAGTTTTTAGGAAAAAACCCTGTTAATCTGAGGTCCCAGATCAAAAATGTTTACCAAGAAAGGATTGTCTCACCATAACACCTTTTTTTCGCCATTCCCAGAAGTTGTTCAATAGCGAAATTCAACGCAAAAAAGAAGAGATCTTCATAGATACTCCCCTAACCAATCCATTTTAGACCCAAAAATTTAACCCAAGTTTACTTAAGATAAAGATACTTTGATTAATTATGCGTTTAGGTGAAAAAGTGAAGAATAAAGATAATCCAATAATAAATCATTTGCTATTTTTACCAAGTAAACAGCTGATCATGAAGGCCGAAAGTGATCGTGTCTGGTTTGATCGCATTTTCGTATCCGTAGCCTTGAATTCGAAATAAGTAAACAATGATAACCGACGAGTTGCCATAGAATTCGCAAAACTTCAGGCTACTTATCATATTTTAGGCGAAAATCAAGTCGTGACTCATAAGGTTCCCACATCCATTCATTTGCATTTTGACTGGCATGCGAAAGCCTTAACAATTGCAGTGTCTATGCACAATGGATGCTACCTGAACGTGTAGTATATATTTCTACATGTATTTTTTTTTTTTTTAGCATTTGCAAAGGTATTTTTCGTATACCATTAACGTGTTTGTGTGCACAGTATTGTTTGTACATGATTATTATTTCTACTTAAGCTGGCGATCATCGCTTTTTCTAAACGTTAATTTATAATATTCTCAAGGTCTCTCGCTTTGCTGAGAAAACATTTGACGCAGTCGACTCGAGATTCGAGTATTATATAAAAAAATAACACAAAAGCTGAACTCTCCCGAAAGCTAAAGGTTCATATATCAAATCAAAGCTTAGAAATTTTACTTTTCGCTTTTGATAAACTTTCGAAAAAACAAGAAAAACATAAATAATGGTATAAATTATACAAAATGTGTGCCTTATTAAATGGTCGGGTCGGGCCAACGAAAACGAAAGCCCCAATCCCGGCCGGAGTTTCGTCGGGTCTGACTCTGGGATCTCTCACAAAATATGTTTGGCTTTCCCACTACTACTCCCTTTTTTGTTGCTCTTTTTTTTTTGTGTTTTTTGTATCGGACAAAAGGCCCAAACAAGATTCAAGAGCCGAAGAAACGCCTAAAAACATCAGAGTCAGCAGCAGCAGCAGCAGCAGCAACGAAACAAGTACAAAGCCAAAGATATTTCAAAAGGCCAGCACAAAGCGGCCACGGAGAGGAGACCAGACCCGGGCAAAGCCAAAAAACAGGTTCTAGAATCAATTTTTATTTTCTCAAGCTCAACCAAAAAAATAACTACAGAAACAGAATAAAACGAAATCCAAGACGCAACAGGAAAGAAGAATTGGAAGTTAAAGGGAACGAATTTTAGATGCTCTTTAAAGAAGGGGTGCAAAAATATGGGTTGCAACGAAAAACTATTTACTATAAACGTTTATTAAATAGAGAGCTATATGAAAATAATAATTAAATAGGAAACTAAAGAGAATTGATGATTAAATAGGAAACTATATAAGAATAACATAAAATTTAAATGATTTTTGGGACATTTTCTTGTTCTTTTTTATACTATGAAGTGTTTTAATTTTCTATAAAATTCTATACAGTTCTTCCCAGACTTTAAGCCATCCCGATTTACCCCTTTAAGTAACCCCTTGTGTAGGGTAAATCGAAAATATTCACCGCCTGAACGCACGAAAAATATTTGAGGCAGCAGCCGCAGCATCAAAATGAATTTGGTTAGGACCAGGTTTCTACAGATACAGAGATACACAGATACTGCTTCTAAGTGGCTCTCGCTCGGTCGCCCTGGCATCCCCCCTTCCCCTCCAGTTCTCCTCACTTGGGGCGATCTTTAAACCTTTATTTTTTCCCCTCTTTCTTTCTTTATTATTATTTTGCGGGTTGCTAAAAAAGTTTCTGTACTCTCGGCCCGCAGTGTCGTCAGCGTTGGTATCCGCCGTACGAGTGCGAGTACGAGTACGAGTATCTCTGTGAGCCAAGAGGTATGTGTGTGTTGGTTACGCGGTGCCACATGCACACGTTCTGTCAGATACATTGCGCCTAGAATTTTTCAGCCAAGTTTTATGAGCTTTTCGGTGAGCGAAACAAGTCGCTTACATGCATGGCTTACAGCCAAAAACAATTTGTGTTGCTGCTGTGTTGCATCTCTGCAGACCTGCTTTGGCAGCGTTTTAATTCCTCCTTATTGACACTTCCTCTGGCCGTGGCTAGTTCTATAATTTTACACGTAATTTCCCCAGCTGGCTCTTTTTCCTGTTTTTATATTTTTTTGGCGACTCTGCAAATTGCTTATTAAAGTTTTGATTGATTGCTGAGCACGCCCCGAGATCCGTTGTACGAAAACCAGAAACCTGAAACGCCAAGAAATGATATATATGTAAACCCTCTTGGGGTTTCTCTTTTTCCAACTCTTGTCTTTTTGCTGGTAATGAAATGTACAAGGCGTAATTGCAAGATTCACTTTTTTTCAAGAAGTTCAGCTTTAATTTATTATAGACCAGAATGGGTTATTACGTTTTTAAGTAGCATTTAACAATAGGAAAATGAAAAGAACGTATAATTAGTTAATTGCATTAAAAATAAGGAAACTTCTTGAAGGGTTTTTTCTTACTTTTACTTCAGTCTGTGTTCACCTGATCATCTTCTAAGTATAGATTTAATGACCAATAAATAAATTACTCTTTATAGTCTTGGCTATAAAATGAATGCATCTTCTTAGCTGGTTTTTCCAAATTAGAAACAAATAAAATAAGCAAACCTGTTGCTTACTTTTCAATGGGAAAATAAATCATAAAAATCATATATCATAGTAAATATTTAATTTTAACAAATATTTGGTACTGGGCGCGGCTTAATTAGCAAGACAAGGGCTTAGAGCCAAGCACCTTCTCCCTCACCTGTCCCTGAATGCACCTGCCTGAGAGTTGGAGACTTGAAGCTTAGTTCAAGCCTCGGTTTCTAAGCCAGGGGCCAGCCAGGTCACATTCAGAGTCAGAGTCACAGACAGATTTACATTCACATTACAGCATTCGTCGTTGTCATTGAACAATAGAAAAAACCACAGTAAGAATGTGAGGTTTATGATGTATCGAATATAGTATACCTGTACTTGAGATAATAAAAGGAATAGATAGATAATAATAGATAGATATTTGATAATACAAATTAGATCCTTCTTTAATCTTTCTTTTATCCTTACAAGCCTTAACTTAAACCAGTCTTCTCTAATCCCCTCAACCTATTGCAACCCTCCTGTTTTTAGCCTCTAATACCCCGTCGCAGTACCCATTAGCAATGGGTATGCAAAGAATAAATAATCATAACCAGTTTCGCAGAGTTTCCCAGCTGTACTCCAAGGTATTTGCTAACAATTGTCAGACGCCCGCGGCGACAACAACCCAAGACGCATCTTCTTTTAGCATCTGAAAACTCGCATCTCGCAGCTCGGATCTCACAGCTTACACACATCTTTTGTGGCAGGAGAGAGGCTGCTAATGAATTTTTATGGAGATGTGTGCAAGTGATTCATGGGCGGCTGTGAAACTGTCATCACTTGTATCCGCCTTGGGTGCTAAACGAACCCTAAAACTAATCACTTTGGCGTCATCTCCCAAAAAAAATAGAACGTAAAGCCTCATATAATTAGCCATGCATATCAGCGAGAGCGGACAAGGGCCATGGGCCAGAAATTCCTTAATTAAAAAATTGCGATAAGATACGCAGGCGAATCTATTAAACACGCTCACAATATTTGATAAAGTCAAACACAAGAATTAAAATGTGTCTCAGATCGTTAAGATAAGATCGCTAGAGCGACCAAGGAAAATCAATTATATGTGTGCTTTATGTTTGGGAAATCTCCCGTCACGATCCCCAGATAGTGAAAGTTCTTCCTGCACTCTTTCAGTTTTATTTTTATATTTTTATGTTTTATGGCTTGCATAAAAATCTCAGTTAAAGTTAAAGTTGAAGCATTCAAAGTGAACCCGCAAATGTCGTCAGCCTTTGTTTAATTTATTACGTAGCCCCAAACTTTTAGTCACTTTTATTAACAAACAGTGGAATTATCATCGTAGCTTCACTTGGCAGTGAAATATTATTGCCATAAGTTGATTTTTTTATTATTTTTAGCTGGCGAGGGGGGTTATATAATACTTATAAAAAGCCAAGTTACGTTTTTCTACTCATTTATGACCGGACTAATTGAGATTTTAGGGTATTTTAGGAGAGTTTCGTATATCATAAAGCATTTACCCGAGAAGGTGGACATTAGGAACTAATTTGTAAATAATTGCTCTAGACTCTCTAGTGTTTAGTATATCTTTATTTTCTGTATATTAACAAGGGGAAATAGCTGCGGAATGAGTCGATCGACTGGGTAATATCTGATTACCAATCCGTTCCCAGGAACTGATATCTTAAATAGCCCGCAGACAACCCACAAATCCCCCCCCTGGCTATGACTCAGGTGTTTAGCACTCGCCTCATGAATTTCTCACCTAAGCGGAGAGAAGACGTTTTCTTATTAATATTTTATTGCGATAAGCCTGGAATAATCCCCGCGCAAATTAATTTTATCTCATTTATTCGACTGTTCTGCCTCTATATTTACATGGACCTATAATTAAATTCCATTTCGAGTGTGCGAAAAGGTAGCAATAAACCGAATTTAATTAGAATTAACTTTTGCAAGTTTGCCGCCCAAATCAAGAGAGTTCCTGTTGAGAAAATCTCATAGGTTATATTTTTTTTGTATTTTTTTTGGGGGATATAACGGATATGGGAGAATCCCTAGGCGAATCGAAATCAACTACCTGTAAGTGCCTAACGGCTAATTTGCTTTAATGATGAGAAACCGCTTAGGTAAACAAACAGCAGGTAACAACAATGGAGGCTGTCTGCTGTCCCCATGCGGGCCTTCTGAAGGGGGCTGTCAAGAGGGGGGCGGGAGCGGGCTTTTGGCCAGCATTGTGAATGATAAAACCTGACAGTGAATGTGTGTGTGTGTGTGTGTGCGTGTGTACTTCATGCTTGATTGCAAATTCAATTAAAGTTTGCGCAGTTCTCGAGGCTCCACAGAAGCGGAGAAGCGGAGAGAATCGAGAGAAGAGCCAAAGGGATAGAGAGACCACTGGCGAACGGGAAATCGCTTGACAGGGCACAAAAACCGATTTATGAATTTGCGAAAGAGTACCAATTATAGAGCTGGTCAAGTTATAGCCTAGTTTTTTACAGAAAATCAGGAAAATGTGTAGAGGAAAAGGTATTTATGGAAACTTTAAGATTTTATTAGCTAGAATTTATGGGTAAAATCTTAATAATCTCTCAAATGTAAACAAAATATTTAATAATTAAATAAAATTGTCTTACAACTTTCCTCCTAAAAAATAAACTGATTTACTCATATATTTCAAATATAAATTAAAAATGTATATGAAAATGTTATTTTTTATTAATGATTTATGTTTTAATTCTTATAAACAAAGTTCTACTCCACAAAAGCTTTCAAATTTGAATCAAGAATTTAATTCAGTATTAAATTAATAACTTTTCAAAGACATTTCAACACTCGATTGAATGTAAAAACCTATATAACCTTATAGCCAAACATATATAATTAAAAAACCTCCTAAAAACCCCACCCAATTGCTTTATAATTAGTCAAAATTGGCCAAGACAAAAGAAACCCTTGATTAGTTTCCATTATTTTGTAGCACCATCTTCAATTACATTTAATGGCCATTTTTATAATAATCGGTGTATACCTTATTAACCACAAATACAGCATTATGCGAGCATGTTTCGTTTAATTTCCGTCTATCAATTTAACGATTTCTTTGTTTGTTTGAGCTGTCCGTTTGTGACGTTTTTTATTCGAATGCCAGTTCCGCTTCCTAATAGAAATCCAAATCGAGCGGCTGAGTGCCATAAACCCACATACATGCGAGTGAAAACAATTATTATTATTATTATTTTATTATTATTTCAATCCCATCATCCCATGCAAACAGATTCCCCCCAAAGCACCCACAAATAGTCTCATTGTTGGTTCTCAATTGAATTTTTTTGCGCCTCATTGTTTACCTTTGTGTTGAATTAAAAATCGCTTACAATGAATTGGAGGCTGGACAACAATTGGCGGGTGGGAAAAGTCAAGGTCATTATCCACGAGCTCATCTTGTTCCCATAAATAAAGCTCAAGCTAATGCCAACATTCATAAATCTTACAGCCTCTCCTCAAATGATGATTCAACTTTCAACGCAAAAAAATATATAAAAAGAACCAAAACAAAAACATAAATAAGTACAAAAATAAAAGGCAAACAAATTTTCAAGCCGAGGCGGAACACAAAAAAATGCCTTTTGTAATTTGCAATGCCTGACACTGCGATTGGAGTATTTTTCTTTATGTTTGTTTTTTAATTATTTTCAAGTTCAGGGACTTTGAAGCTGCTGCATTCGTTGACTGAAAATTACGGGCAATTAATATCGGAGCGGATTTTTCAATTGTGAGAGGCACCGATGACTACAAGCGATGTGTGTGTCTCACATGGCTAATTAGCAAGTTTACAAGTTGAATTTGGAGTTAAAGCCCTCAAGGTCATCGGGAGTATATAGAAGTTTGTGTTTTAAAGATTATAATTCAGTTTAGAACGGGTTTATGAGACAATAAATAAAGATATTTAGTTTCATTTTTATTAGCAACATCAATGAGTGTTGCTCAGCATGAACCTAGCAACATCAATGAGTGTTGCTCAGCATGAATCTAGCAACATTTGATTTTCTTTGAGTGTTGCACAACATGTTCTTTACAACTGTCAACATTTTCTTTTGCTTTCAAATGTGTTTAATTTAGGGTTTTCATTAATTTGAGCTCAAATAAACAAATTAAACTAATTTTACAATGCTTTGGGTACTGAATATACAACAGGCAGTGACATTCTCTTGTACCTTTCCTACTCGTTTACTTATGTAACTTGAAACGCATTTCCCAACTTGATATTTACACAATTTCCTGTGACACTTTATGCGTTATATTTAGCTACAAATATTTTTGCCATATTATGTACATACAACAAATTTTCAGGAAAATCACGTTCCTTACCAGCAAATTGTCTCCGTGTAGCGATAAGCAGGCATACTAAATCAATTTTGACCCATGAGCACATGCATGTGGAATTTCTATTTGGGCATTCGCAGGTTTCCACGGTCCAACGTTGAGCAGCGACGAAAACAAAACCCAAACTTAAGCACGGCCATAAACGGCGTTGTTTGGCTGAGCAATTACACTTATGGCAAGTACTTGCCATAGAAACTATTGGAATAAATAGAGCCGAAGCCAGCAGCACGTACTACTACGCAGATTTCAAACTCTGGTGGACACTGGACTACCTCTCAAGCATTTTGGGGTCAGGTGGTTATGTGGGTCAGTCCCAGCGGGGCGGCGGCAACTGTCATAAAGGAAGCCTGCGATAAGATGGCCAAAAAGCTGAATGGGCGAGAAGTTTCCGTTATCATTCAGTAGTCGCCGATTGCCATAAAAATATATAGTATGAGTGTATATATATATCTTAACACTGGACTTGTTGATTGCCCGCCTCCTCTGGTACTCCTCTCTCTCTGTATAAAACACACAACTTAATGACGAACTTGGCACGATATTGTGACATTTCCATTCCAGACTCTTGTCTCGCTTTTCAATGAACAGAACCTCATTATGAAATCTGGCATTTTATCACTAAATGTTTCGACGCTAAATGAGAAATGTTAGAGGCAAATTTTGTGGAAGCTTTGAATGCGAACGATTGTTACCCTGCAAAGACGGAAAAAATACATACGCTCTCCCTCTCTTCCACGTTTTGCCAGCAGTGTACAAGCTTTAGCGAACGAGAGAGAGTTTATTTTTAGTTGCAGTTTTTTTTTTCTCCAATTACACTGAAAGGGACTCAAAAGAGAGGGGTCACTCTTTCTTTTATGCTTTGCCGGCATTGTACAAGCATTAGAGAACAAGAGAGTTTCTTTTTAGCTGTAAGTATTAAATGATAAGTACACTTGTTTGGAAGAAGTTTTCTATAACCAAAACAAGAAAATCAATTTAGTTTAAATATCCTGATTTATTTAGCAGTTAATATACCCTATAAAACGATGTGTGCCTAGGGTATCGTCACACTATTATCAAAAAAGTAAACACTAGCAAACAAATTCATATTGCTGTCGCCAATTCAGTAAGCCAAGTCAGTTTGCGGTTAAGCTCTGTCCAAAGCCCCTTGCCAAACTTGATGAATGCATTAAAAAAATAATATTTATATTTATATTTGTTCTTTGCCTCCACAGAAGTCACAATGTCCACGCCCACTTCCCCCAAGACACCTACACCGCCCACCTTGCCGCCGGGCGTGACCAAGACCTGTCACATAGTCAAGAGGCCCGATTTTGATGGCTACGGCTTCAATTTGCACTCCGAGAAGGTGAAGCCGGGACAGTTTATAGGCAAGGTCGATGCCGACTCTCCGGCAGAGGCGGCTGGCCTCAAGGAGGGCGATCGCATCCTGGAGGTCAACGGCGTGTCCATTGGCAGTGAAACTCACAAGCAGGTGGTGGCCCGGATCAAGGCCATTGCCAACGAGGTTCGTTTGCTGCTCATCGATGTGGATGGCAAGGCCATTGAGATGAAGTCCTCGTCTCCTCCAGCAGCTGCTACTCCTGCTGCCTGCAATGGCAATGGAAATGGTAACGGAGCGAGCCAGAATGGTTATGAGGGCACCAAGCATGAGATGCCGGGAGCCAGTGCCAACATCAGCAGCATTAGCATGGTGAGCACCAAGCGATCCTCCAATGCCAGCAGCATCCAGAGCGGCAGCACCATGAATGCCTCCGACTTGGATGTGGTCGACAGGGGACTCCCATCGCCGCCGCCTCCAGTGGTTAGTCCCCTGCCCGTGCAGCAGCACAACGGCAGCAAACCCTCCTCGCCGATTAACAACAACACGCTGATGAGCACACCGCCGCCGCCATCTGCCACCGGGCTAAACAACAATGGCAGCGTCTACAATACCAACGGGAATGGCACCAATGGCATGACCACGCCCATAACGCCACCTCCAGCCACGACGATGGGTGGCAATCGTGCGGGCAGCCTAAACTTGCCGCTGACAGCCGCCGAAATGAGGGCCAAGCTGGCCTCCAAGAAGAAGTACGACCCGAAGAACGAGAGTGTGGACCTCAAGAAGAAGTTCGACATTATCCAGAAGCTCTGAGACGACGAATGGAACACCATACTTGTTATAATGTCAGGATGAGGAGCTCTAGAGCTGGTTCTGTCAGGCACACACCACAAACACAAACACACAAACACACCACACACACAATATACAATATATGTTTAGCTAGTAGTACGCAGAGTCACTTATTAACTAAGCAAGTTTTTAATTATTAGCCCCTAAGAGCGAAAAGCGAAGCGATGGAACGAACTAAAGGGCGGATGGAGCGCTTCCCTCCTGGAATATCTACCACAGACGACTTGAAACGTATTCATTCCTCTGCAAATTCAAATTGGAAATGTTATTGAGCGCTGCTGCGGTTCATTGAACAACTTTCGTTGATTATGTACTTGGTTTTGCTTGTATTTTTGTGAATCAAATAAAGCAAAATTATAAAAGAAACAAGTGTTTTTAAGTGTGGCAGCTGAGCAAACAGCTAGCGGAACGAGTTTCTAAGCTGACATTTAACATTTAATTTCAAGTTCTTACTAAACTTTCGTCAAATTTGATGTTTTTATTCAAATCAACATCTTAGTTACGTTTACAGTATCAAAATATATGTCATATCTGGCGAAATTATCGACTAGTTAACTTTTAAGGAGGCCCGCCCATTAAATTCAAGTTTTTTCTACCTAAGAGTGCAGCTCCTGCCGCTTGAGGTTACAGAGAGCAGCTGCCACCACTATCATTTCATCGAGATAGCCCAGCAGCGATTTTTTCTGAATGGCCGAGTGACCGAGTAGCCGGAATTCCCGGAAATTATCAATCATATCCCGCATTTGGGCCCGGCAAGTCTGCTCCTGCACCCTCAACGTGGGCAGTTGTATCGAGGGGGCCCGTTTCGAGGTGAGGGCGCCGTCCACTATGCTAAGGGATTGCTGGTTGGCCAGCTTTCCGCCCAAATGCTGGGCCTCAAACTTGCTAAGGGATCGCTTCGGTCCGTCCGCTGGTGGCGGCGGATAGTCAAGCTCATCCCCCGAATCATATTCTGGTTCAGTCTTCCGGACACGCGGCACAGCTTTCCCTGGCTCCGCGCACAATGTCAGGTACTTGGGTATCATTTCGCGAAATTTACTGGCCTCGAACAATTGCAGATCATCACAGCGTCCGGGATAGGCGCTGGAAACGTAGCTGATGACGCCTTGAGTGGGGTAGAAAGAGAGCATTAACTTTGACTTTAAACTTTTATAGCTCCTGCCTTACCATTCGTATCACAGCACAGTATAAACTTGTAGCTGCTGGAACTGTCCCATCGTATCTCCTCGGAAACATCCGTTTCCACACACTCAATCATCGAGCGCAGGTGCAGCAGGTTCGCGCGGTATTCCAGCGGCGTGTGCTTGAGCCGCTCGTTATGGTGTCGGGCATCTGGCCAGCGGATCAACGGAGACAGGCAGCGGGCCAGTTTGATGAGTGTGCGTTTGAACAGCTCCTCCACATCCCATTCGCTCAGCTCGAAGATCTGAGCCAGCGTGGCAAATGCTTCGTTTTGACGCAGCTTCCTTAGGGTTATAAAGCAGTCAAGATGCGTGACATTGGCACTCCGGCAAATGAGGCGCTTTAGCAGTGGCAAGTGCTCCCCGGCAACGCCCAAATGGAGCATCGTGGACTGTTCCATCAGGCCTAGGGTTAGGCTACGCATGCTCCGCTGCGGCAGCGGTAGATTTCTCTTGATGAATACAGCTTGACGCACCGCGGAGGAGACTCTGGAGTCCGCCGACACTGTTGGAGTGCTCTGAACCGATGTCGTCCGGCTGGTACTCGGCGTGGAAGATGGCGATGGAGTCGTAGAGGATGGTGTGGAGACACCCTGCGGTGGCACCAGCGCTTGCCGCGTCGTTGCCTTGATGATCGTGTTGGGCGGCAATGAACTGATGGCCACGCCTAGACCTTGGGAGTCCCGCTTCGCCTGCCACTGCACGGAGGAGGAAGGGCCACTGGACTGGATCACATATTTCGGTGGCTTTGGCACAGTTGCTGAAAATTAAGTATTATTTTTAATGAGTTTTAAGTGAAATTTTGATGCCTTTGCCCCACTGTACCTGCTGCAGTTGTCGCTGAAACAGCTCCCGTTGTCCCCAACGTTGTGGCCGTTGCAGCTCTCTTCATGCTGGGCCTTATGACAGCCGGTATTTTATTGAGAACGATGCCGCCCGAGGAGACTCTTATAGTGGCATTTCGCGGCTCCACTTGGGGGTTTCCAACGACGGGCTTCTGCAGATATTTTGGTAATTTAATTTCACAAAACTCTTAACTTGCGTCCCCTGCACATTTCTCTAAACAGCTGTTCGCACTGTGCCCCGGTGTGGCAACGCCAAATGTCAACAAATCAGAAAAAAAGTTGTTTATTTGCTCGTACGGATTGTCACTTACTCTGTTTATTTGCTGGGGATCTATGGTTATTGGTTTTAAGACCACACCCGGCTGTAGGTCTACTAAGCCGCCGCCGGATTTGCGGTATTTGGTTATAGTCACCGACATTTTATCGGCTTTAAGCCTGTTTTTTTCGCGTTGGAACACAGACAAGCGGTTTTTTGCAGTTGCTATAAGAAAATTAATGCGGTGTTGCCAGATCAATCTGAGCTCGTTTAAAGAGTTCAGTCTGGCAATGTTAGAGCTAGAGAGCGTTGCCAGACTTTTAAGTCTCGATTAAGAGTGTTAGTGGTGGAAGCGCCAACTTTCAAAATTTTAAGCCCGCGACGAAGCTTACACCATCAAAGTGCAATTAGTGGGGTACTTGATGGGTAATTGCAGTAACTGTTGTTGCGAAATGCAATTTGGCTATGCGCTACGTTTACGCTTTGCGTTTACTGCCTCGCGAAAAGGAGGGCATTGCGCACTTGAAGTGGCGTTTTGTTTTTGAACTGTTACTGTCTTTTGTGTTTATTACGGATTCAATTGCAAATAGATTCATACACACAGAAAAATTAAGGTGATTGGAAATGTCATTGATTATTTAAAAAAGATTAACTGCTAAAAAATGCTAATTTAAGCCAGCGTTTTGTGGTATCTTTTAGATCTGAGTCAGTTTTAATTAACGTTATTTTCCCATGTGTAGGTATCAATTTTTGGTTGGCAATATCTATGCATCAGTATTTGTTCCCCCCTCTCTCTCTCTCTTATATTTTGCTTGGCATTATGACGGGCCGCGCCATAATTGCGAAAATGTTGCCAAGTTTTAAGCGAGTGTCTGCTTCCTGCAATTAATTTGGCAGCCCGATGACGCAATCGTCAATCCGATCGGATCGCTCCTTGCATAATGAACTGGCCAGAAGAATACCCACTGAGAGCGGACAGCGGTAAGTAGTAAGTGGCAACTGGTTTTCTTTCATTTTCATCTCCATTTTCCGCCATGAGTGTGTTACGTGTTGCGTCGTTTCTCGGCCATGGCTCGCTGCTCAATTTTCACTTTCACTTCCGCCCGCCAAACCCATTAATTTTCGCGCAGTGTTNGCCAACTTGTCACGAAATGCAAAATGACATTTAATACCCAACGACTTGGGCGAGGACGAGGACATGGACTTGAGTGCTCCTCGTAGCTCTCTCTCCTCACCAGTTGATGGGCAGCAGCTGCGTTCGCAGGACAGGATCCCAAGACGCATGTCGACCAAATGGCAATGCGATACGCGACGATATACATGACTGGACCTGACTTGCACTTGGCATGAAAACATGAGAAATTCCTTAGCCAATGGGCACCGCACCCTCTTTCTTCCTTCCTTCCGGAGGAGCAGGTTTTATTTCTCCTTCTATATATTTTTTTCTTGTTCTTGTGTTCCCCCGGCATGCCAGAATGCTAGACGACA
>VNJS01001632.1:0-16773 GCA_008042575.1 Drosophila watanabei | reverse complement strand
TCTACTTTTATCTACTTTGAGATAGCATATAGCTGCCACAGGAAGGATTAAAAAATGTAGATGAATATGTAACTATATACTATGTATATAGTATATATATATATAGTTTTTACATTTGCAGTAATATATTGTTCGTATTGTATAAGGAATGGATATATTTTTAATGATCCAATTGTAATCTGCAAGGGTAACAAACTTCGGCGTGCCGTTGTTAATCCGTTAATTATTGGCGAAAAAAATAAAATTTGTTGCTCGAGTTTTTATTAAATTTTTATACCCTTGCAGGGTATTATAATTTCAGTCAGAAGTTTGCAACGCAGTGATGGAGGCATTTCCGACTCTATAAAGTATATATATTCTTGATCAGCATCAACAGCCGAGTCGATCTAGCCATGTCCGTCTGTGCGTCCGTCTGTCCGATTATACGCGAACTAGTCCCTCAGTTTTGAAGCTATCTGAATGACTATCTTTGCAGTCTTCTATATACTATTACTCGTACATAAGTCGGAATGGGCCAGATCGGACGACTATATCATATAGCTGCCATACAAACAATCGGTAAATGTGAAGGAAAAAAATATATTTTACTTTACATGTAAAAAATGTAGAAAAATGTTAAACTGTAAAAATAAAATGAATACGAGAGTAATTCATATTATATTATATTGGGATAGATTATAATTGATACAATTGGAATCTGCAAGATTAAAAACAAACTTCGCTTTCTTCTTGTTGAAAAACATAAAGTTGCTCTGCCGAGTTCTTACCGAATTAGCAGAACATCAAAAATAAAAGTATAAAAGACATTTTAATTTTGAATATGCCACTATTTTCGGCATTTCTTTTTTCACGGATTATTAACGGAAAATTATGGCATAATCAAAATTAAAATTTTTCAAAGTTGCCCTACAAACTTGATGGACATTTGTAGCCATATTAAATAGTGAAAAATACTCATAGCTCAGAGAAGATACATTTATTTTTGACATTTCCAAAATCTTTTTTAACCACAATTTGCCTTTAATTATTCGTGAAGAAACAACATTTGTTGCTCTATTCTTTACATTTTTTTTATATTTTACAAACTTAAAGTTGCCCAGCTAAGTTGATACGAAGTTAGCCAGGCAACTCCTGAAATCCTTGACATTTCCAAAATCTTTTTTAGCGAGAATTTGCCGATTTTTTATCCGTTAATTATTCGTGAAGAAATAAAATTTGTTGCTCTATTCTTTACATTTTTTTTTTTTTTACAAACTTAAAGTTGCTTTGCTAAGTTGATATCAAATTCGGAGGACAACTCCTGAAATCCGTAACATTTCCAAAATCTTTTTTAGCCAAAATTTGCCATTTATTATCCGTTAATTTTTCGTGAAGAAATATATTTTGTTGCTCAAGTTTTTATTATTTTTAAAAACATAAAGTTGCTTTTCGAGGTTGATATGAAGTTAGCAGGGAAACTTCTGAAAACTTCATTATTTCCTAAATTATTTCGCCTTCGTTCGGAAAACGCCAGTTTAGTTTGAAAGTTGCGCATCCAGGGTCGCATTTTATTTATTTTTTTATTTTATTGAAGAAAAAAGATGAGGGTTTCATTTAAGCCTAAAACCAGCGCTGGGGCACGTAAGGTTTTCGCGTTATTAGGCTTTGAAAAGTGCCAAAAAGGGCACATTTTCATACTTTGACCGCGATTTTCTCAAAATTGGTACGTAAAGATCATAGCCTAGAGTAGCTGAAGATGTCTTGAAATACGGCGAAGTTTTTTTATAAAAAATTTCAGATGGTTTCCATGACAGCTATATGATATAGCAGACCGATCCGGCTCGTTCCGACTTATATAAGAGTAAAGAAACGGACAGACGGACGGACGAAGGGACAGACGGAAATGTCCAGGTTGGCTCGGCTGTTAATGCTGATCAAAAATAAATATACTTTATTGGTACGGATATGACTGCTTCACTGCATTGCAAACTTCTGACTAAAATTATAATACACGCAAGGCTATGAAAAGTGAAGGAAATCTTTCTCGAAAATCATGCGATTGTTAGAGAAATAGCACGTGAGCTTAACCAAAATAAATTGGATATAACATTTGCCGCTTTAGTTGGGCCAGGCTAGTTCAAAGAGAGCTGCATTTTTTGAAAAATTACTTTTGTTGTCAATGATTTTAAGACCAACTAGAATGGAAGCTAGGTAGGTGGGTATCTTTCCTTCTACCTTCAAACTTCCCATAGCGACCCGATCTACAATTCATCAACAATTCATCAATAGTCATTTTTCTCTTGTACAAAAATTGTTGATGAAAGACTGATTAATTTTGACCTTTTTTTTATCATCTTTTCATCAACAAAAATCATCAACTTTTAATCATTCTTTCATCAACAATTTTTGTACAAGAGCAAAATGAGAGCGCGAGAGAGTCGGGTTTGACCCGAAGGCCGAATGAGAACGTCGGCTCGGTCGAAATCGACGTCGGCTGTTGATGAATCGTTGATGAATTTGACATGTTCATGAGTTTTGGTACTGCAGGGTAAGGACATCTTGCAGGCGCGCGTGCGCATTGGCCAGTGGCCGGTGGTGGCTGCCGCTACCCTTCTGATGCCCATTTATGTTTTGGAGAACCGCTCTGCAGTCCGTCTCCTATCGTATTTTGGCCAGCAAAGTTAAGTTTGTGTGCTCCGTCCGTCTAGACTATTCCTTGGCGGCTAGTACTTTGAAGTGGTCGTGAATTTCCGCCTGAACAGTGTTGTAATTGTGCTGTCTTCTAACCCTTTCCTGGCCAGCTCGTCGTCTTTTTCGTTGGCGGCGATATCTTTATGTCCAGGTACCCACGCTAGTTGTACCCTGTTGTCTACTGAGAGTCTGTTAAGTGCCCCTTTAAATATAGCAACTAGTGTAGTGGTTATCCTTGCCGATGCAAGAGATTTTATAGCCGCTTGGCTATCTAAGTATATCCTAACACTGGTATTCCGGAGGTCTTGGTCTCTTGAGAGTTAAACCGCTTTCAACATTGCGAGAATCTTCGCCTGAAACACTTTCGCTGACCCTGGGAGGTTGAAATACTCTTCAATTTCCTGTGTTGCTGATGAAATTCTCTATCTGTATTATGTTTACAATGGCATTCAGCGCTACCGCGGGCATGATCTTAGTGACCCTTTAGCACCAGCGCTTGCCGATCTTTGTATCCTAGAAAGTTTTTGGATGTTGTAAGCCCTAGTTAGTGCTGGCCACCATACTAGTGCTCCGTAGGTGAGTATGGGTCTTACAACCGCTGTGGATAGTCATATTATTGTCTTGGAGTGGAAGCCGCAGTCCTTCCCGAACATCTTTCTACAGGAGTAGAACGCTATGGTTGCCCTCTTCACTCTTTTATTTATGTTTTGTTTCCATGACAGCTTGGTATCCAGTATCACTTCCAGATACTTTGTAGAAGTTGTAGTTCTAGTTGTGTACCATCTTTCATTAGATTTCTGAACCTGGGGATATTTGTTCTTTTTGTGAAGAGTCCTTAGGCTTTCGCCGATGAATTGAGTTTACCTTCTTCAACTCCTATCTTTTTGAGGAAGTACAGGATGGAGTCTGCGTTAACGTTGTTGAAGGCGCCTTCTATGCCATCGTGTAATGTTTTAAGGCATGCTGCGCATTCGACATATTTTCCTTCATTCTTCCTCTGATGTGAATATGAGCCCTTGATTTTGAAAGTGGTATGAGTCCAAAATTAAAAAAATCGATTTTATTAGCTATTTTACATCGATTTTAAAATTATTTAATCTGAAGAGATAGACCCAATTTCATGAAAATTAACCCGATAAAACTTACTTACATTTAAGTTGATAATTAAAATACAGTTCCTCTTCATTTTGAAAGTGGTATAAGTCCCAAATTTTAAAAATCGATTTTAAAAGCTATTTCGTTCAACTCTAAATATCTCGAAACTAGGAAAATATAACTTATACCACTTTCAAAATCAAGGGCTCATATGTATATAGTATCTGTTACAGTAATTTCATAAGAAATGAGGTCGGGTTAATCGGCCTGTAATCCTTGGCTTGAATACGCCCTCTTCTTGCTGGTTTTGGTACAAAGATCACTCTTTCATTTCATGGAAGTGGTATATGCGCTGTTTTAATGAATGCCTGGAAAATAGCTTGCAACCATATATCCGTGCTTACTTTTGTCGTTTGCAGCATTGCTGGGAAGGAGTCTACGGCCCTAAGAATTGACTTCTTGCTCTTTGATTTTCCGTTCTGTTTTCTTCTTTCTGGTTATCCAGTGTCTTTTCGGCTGACGTGCTCCCCTTGTCGTCAGGTCGGCTTGTAAGTGTGGGACTTAGCTTGCCCTCTAGCTAGGATTTTGCCCAACCTGGATGTATCTTTGATTTCTTCTAGTGATTCGCAGTAACTGCTCCAATAGTGTTTCTTGGCTGCTTTGATCGCTTTTATTCTTTTTGTAGTTAATTAATAATTAAATTAAAAAATAAATCTTTGTTCCAGGGTTATATCTCCCCAGCCTTCTTCGGAAAAATAAAGTTGGTCGTTTTCCCTCCTTTACATATAGTAAAGTCACGACATATAATACTATCGAAAATAGACCTACCCCTCTCGTTTGTTTCTTTGCTCCCCCACAGGGCCATGTACCCGGAGGCTTTCAGCATAGCTATCTAATCCACTGCTTCAAAGCTGACCACTGCAAGAACTAAGTTGGTAAAATTGGGGTAAAGAAGAGCGTTAAGGCTGTTTGGGTAAGGGATTCACGAGAAATGCCACTCGCATTGACCATACCGTAGCACGTTTCCAGGATGTACCACGCGGCGGACCCTCCCCAGGGAGAGGTTGGTGTCTATCAAATTGATATTTACTTACAAGTCGAATTGGTGCACCTGGACTATACATGAACAGATGTCCTGCTGACGTTCCCTTGGTGTGATGTACCCTTACAACTCGTCAAACTTATGTACTAGGGAATGTGTATATGTGCAACGTTTCACTCAGATAGCTTCAAAACTGATGGATTAGTTTTCGTCGAAACGGAATCGGCAGACGGACATGGTTTGATCGACTCGGCGGTTGATGATGATTAAGAGTACATATTCTTTATAGTGTCGGAAATGCCTCCTTGGCCCCATGATTATTTTTTGTTTTAAAAAGTTGAGTTACATATCCGTGGAGTCCGTTTTAACTCGATTGATACCATAATAGAAAAATCGCAGAGAGAACTAAAAGCAATCTCGGGCTGGAGGTGTCATATGCGTATCGGTTTAGAAGCCTTAAAATTAAAATATTAATATTTTTATACCCTTGCAGGGTATTATAATTTCAGTTAGAAGTTTGCAACGCAGTGATGGAGACATTTCCGACCCTATATATATTCTTGATCAGCATCAACAGCCGAGTCGATCTAGCCATGTCCGTCTGTCCGTCTGTTCGTCCGTCTGTCCGAATATACGCGAACTAGTCCCTCAGTTTTGAAGCTATCTGAATGAAACTTTGCAGATAGTCTTCTATATACTCTCACTCGTATATAAGTCGGACGACTATATCATATAGCTGCCATACAAACAATATGTAAATTTGTAGAAAAAAATTATAACTTCACTGTTTTTTAATCTTGATCAACTCTTGGTTAAAGGCTTGATATATTGTTTTAGATTTAATTTTGTAAAAATCAGATTACTATATCATATAGCTGCCATAGAAACGGTCAGGAAATTTTTTTAGAAAAAAAATTATTATATATATATATATTAAATCAGATCTTATTTGCTAAGGGGAAAAAATAGTATACTCAGTGGTCTATTGATGTTTATTCCACACCACCACAAGATCATTCTGGCACGTAGTTATTTTATAAAAAATTTATTTCTGACCCCATCTCAGATTTGACAACACAAATTTTGCTGTCGGCAACAAGACATTTCGATTTGGTTGTTAAGGTTGCCGGACAGTTGGCGGAACAAGTCGTTAAGAAACACTCAGCTATAAATACTTATTAAATGCAAACATAAGCAAAAATAGTATACAATGAAGGTTCAATAATGTTTTATTTAATAAATCTAGCTTATTTTATAAAGTAAATGATAAAAGAGCTGTTCAAATTTAATTGAGACCACTGGAAATGAAACTGCATGCAAGCTGGCAGCCTCTTCATGTAAATAAATGAATTAAATAAGCAATTGCCAACTTTGTTTGGCTACTAAGACAAACACTTTTTAGCATTCTGCCAACAATTTAAACCAACAACGCCAGCTTTTTAAGCAAAAAAAAATATTAAACATTCAGATAACAAAACAATACCAAAAATTACTCGAGAACCGGAGCAGCTAAAATCGAAATCGAAAGCTTTTGGCCAAATCGAAATCGAAAGCAAATTTCGAGAACCGGAGCAGGCCTGTATAACTTTTTCAGTTTTCAACATAACTTTTTTTTGTCTTTGAGATACAAGCATTTTATATTATTTCAGAATTTTGGTTTAAATTTCATTAAAATCGGACCCCTACATATATCATGTAGCTGCCATACAAACGATAAGTAAATGTAACGGGAAAAAAATATATTTTACTTAACATGTAAAGAATTTAGAAAAATGTTAAACTGTAAAAATAAAATGAATACGGGAGTAATTCATATTATATTATATTGGGATAGATTATAATTGCTACAATTGGAATCTGCAAGGGTATACAAACTTCGGCGTGCCGAAGTTAGCTTCCTTTTTTGTTAAATTGTTGCATTTTGACGGTGATCGATAGCCGCAGGCGAAATAACTATCGCTTGGAATGCGCACCGAAACGAAGTTGGCAGGTCCATAGGAGGGGAAAGTGGAAGATAGGTAGGCTGGAGGAGAAATGTGGTAGATATGTGGAGTAGAGGGGAAGTGTGGGACATATGTGTCGATCGGGAGAGAAGTGCATCCATGCACACCAAGGCAGAAATAGAGCTGTAGCCTTGAAAACGGTTCTCGACCTCGATTTAGAGAGAGGCGAGAAAGTGGGAAAGGAGATCGGCGGGAACCGAACTTATAGAGGTAGAGTGTGTGAGGTAGAAAAGGAGTTTGTTAGTTGTTTCTTTCCGATTGTTTAGAGTTCCGTTTTGTTTACCTTTTTTTTTGTTAGCTTTCGTGTTGTGAATTCCAGCTGATCTGGGATTATGGTGCGACCTGCGGGCAGACGGGGAAAAATCCCTCCCCGAGAAGACTAGCTAGCCGGCCTTGCCCCATCAAAAAAATGCAGGCCGTAACATAATGGCGCCCAATGTCAAACAAGGAGTGGGGTGGCGGAGGTCCTTCAAAAAAGGACATTCGCACCCATACGCGGGAGACATAAATAAAATAAATCCAGTCAAGTGAGGATATTCAAGTGGCCCGGAAATTCAGGTTTGAAAGCGATGCGATGGCTTACGTCGGCGATCAAAAGTCGAACATAATTGCTCGCCGCGGGATAACCTGGGTTTCTGGAAGAAAATACCACAAAGTAATTGTTCGTTTTGTTGTTTTTTTTTTTTGTCGGAGACTCACCTGAAAGCGGAGATCTTTCAAGAAGAGATGGGACGGCACTAGCGGTGACAAACGCCAGCTAGTAGGCTCCCGGTCGATGCCTGCTGGCTGAAGGATCCGCGACGGGTAATGAATAGAGAAGGGCTCTTGCTAGTTACGACGCGGATGTGCGCGAGGAAATGGCCGGTCTCCGGATGGCCCATGGGAACACAGGGTTCACCATGCGATGCATCCGGAACGGCTAAAGAACTCGCAAGAACATCCGCGCCGTAGTTGGACAGGATGCCAACAGGTAGGCGAGCACCCTCGATGCCCTGTCTTTCGAACAGAAGATAGTGGATCAGACGGAGCTCGCGATTTAGTAGCATCTATCCTGGTGCTAGGCTGATGACGCAGGAATGGCAGGTGGTGGTTGGCTCCGGTTAGGCGTCACCCTTTTCCCCTCCTTGGTGTCCAAATTGATTCGTGTTGAGTTTGATTTCGTCTAGAAAGAAAAGGAATAGCGTGTTAAGTGTTAGGTGTTTAGAATAGAATAGATTAGGTGTTCGAAATAGGTTGATGATTAGAAAGTATAACTTGCGATAGAAAGCGGGTAAGATGACTACTAGGACTCCTCCGTCAGAAGGTCCACAAGGCCGAGAGGATGAAGGAGCAGCAGGTGGCGTGTCGGGAGATAGTTGGTCTATTTCTCCACCCCGTGGAATCCCGAGCGAGATCGCTTCCTCGGTCAACGCTGCGGTGGCCCTGGCGTACGAGACACACAGGGCGGCGGCGGAGTCGGATAACGTCAGCCGGACACTCCAGGAGGAGATTCGCCGTGGATTTCTCGAGATGATGGCCATGATTAACGAGTTGGTCCAACCGTTGAAGGAGACTGCAGCCGCTGTGCGGTCGTTGCAGCAGCAGTCGCTGCGGGCGGACGTCGGAGCCGACGGCGGAGACGGAGATTTCCGACGCCATGTGGCCGGGAGTGCCACGGGAGCGTACCCCAAGGCCAAGCCAGAGGATGAAGAGCTGAAGAGATCGCCACCCAAGCCACCGAGTGCACGCAGCGGCCACTCGGAGGTGGAGGGTGACGTTGGATGGAATCCAGGCGGGCAGCAGCAGCAGAGAAATGGCGGTCATGCAGGCATGGGTTTCGACGCCGGAGGGTATCCGGGATGGCAGCATCAACGATTCCAGGTGGCTTATGAGGCACAACCGAGCAGCAGCGAGGGTCTCCGGGGACCTGAAGAAGAGAAGATGCCATTAAAGGGGTCCGAATAGAAAAATGGGAAATATTCTTCGACGGCGACCCGAACAAACTCGCCGTGGAAGATTTTGTTTTCCGGGTGGAGTACCTGCAACGACAGTCAAGGTGTTCCTGGGACCAGGTGCTGGGTAGCTTCTACCAACTAATGCGAGGCCAGGCCACCGAGTGGTATTGGCAGTTCGTCAAGGAGAGTCCTACGCAGACGTGGGACGACTTGAAAGAAAGTTTGATGGCTCGATTTCGGGGCAGAGGCGGCGAGTTCGTAAGGACAGACGGCAGCAGCAGGGCGAATCCGTGGAGGAGTACTTCCGAGCGATGCGCCGATTGGGTAACCGACTGCTGACACCCCTACCGGAGACGGCGATGATACAAATTATAAAAAAGGGACTCACCGCCGAGATCGCCAGGTTTGTATATGCCATGCGCGTATACAATGTGGAGCAGCTGCGCGAGGAGTCTCTGGAGGTGGAGGATGCCTTTATGAGGCGGGAGGTCCGACCCGCATACCGCGGACCGGCAAAATTTCCTCCAGGCGGACGCCAAGTGGAAGAGGTGTCGGTTGACGCATCCGACGGTGAGGCGGAAGCAGAAGTGGCGTGCGTGGAAGAGGTTTCTTGGCCGAGGTTGGCCTGCTGGAACTGCGGGCCAGTCGATCACGGCTTCCGCGATTGCCCGTCGCCCGAGCGGAAGATTTTTTGTTTCCGTTGCAGAAAGCCGGAAGTGGTTACTCCGAGCTGCCCGGTATGTGCGGGAAACGGAAGGACGAGCGTCGGGAAGGTGGGAGACCCGCGCTCGAGATCCCCTCCGCAATTAAACCCGCCGCTGATAGAGTCCAATATTACCCCTAGGATAAGTAATAAAATAGGGTTAAATTAGACTAAAATCATGAACAATAGCTTAAGATATTTACCGGCAGAAGGGCGCATGCAAAAGTATTTGGAAGTCCGGAATAGGATATTCCGCAGCCACCAGATAGACGGGATGCGGAGCGACAGTCGGAGGCTCTTGAAGGCCAGATCCCGTTTCCGACAAAGGCACCAGACACGCCGAGCCGTGGTGGAAGCCGTTCGCCGAGGGATGGGAAGTGATCCCAGGGTCTTCGCGGAGGTTTTTATTCAGGGCAAGCCTGTTTCAGGACTGCTGGACACCGGCTCGTCCATGAATGTCCTCGGGAAAGGAAGCCGAGAGTTACTTGAGGACATCGGCGTGGAGATGGAGAAGTACCTGTCCATCGTGAAGACTGCTGCGGGAGATGGAGAAGTACCTGTCCATTATCGGAAGAGTACATGTGCCAGTGCGGTTTAAGGGGGTGGAGAAGAGGCTCACCTTTTACGTATGCTCGAATTTGGAGCAGGCAATGTACCTAGGGATCGATTTCTGGAGGCGATTCGCTTTAGCATCGTCCATCCTTGGAGAAGTGGCAGCATCAAGCCCGGAGGCCAAGATTGCAGAGATCTGGGACGCAACAAATCCGTGGCTTGACGGAAAGGCTGCTAAGGAGTCCGTGATCTAGGAGTGGGATCTGGAAAAGAAAGAAAAGGAGCAATTAGAATTAGCTAAAGCAGAGTTCCTAGCCTTTGGGGACGTAGGACTAGGGAAGACATCAGTGGAGATGCACCGGATTCAATTTGTAGAAGGCGCAGAACCTTTCAAGGACCGGCATTACCCTCAGTCGCCAGCGATGCAGGAGATCGTGTGGGCTGAAGTCGACAATATGTTGGAGCTGGGAGTGATCGAGGGCAGCGAGAGTCCGTGGAGTAACCCCACGACGGTGGTGCGAAGGCCGGACAAGAACAGGTTCTGTTTGGACGCGCGTAAGCTTAACCAGCTCACGGTGAAGGACGCGTACCCGCTGCCCAGCATCGAAGGAATCCTGTCCAGGATTGAGAAGACCCACTTTATATCAAGCGTCGATTTGAAGTTCGCCTTCTGGCAGGTGGAGTTAGACTCCGAGAGCCGCCCTTACACGGCATTAACGGTAGCGGGGAGGCCCTTGTTTGCTATGATGCCCTTCGGCCTGTGCAACGCGGCACAGAGGCTCTGCCGGCTGGACAAGGTGATTCCCGAGCAGTTGGGGTCCAACGTCTTTGTCTACCTGGATGACCTTTCTATCATCTCACCGGGCTTTGAAACGCACCTAAGGTATCTTCGGCTTGTAGCAGATTTTCTGAAAAGAGCGAATTTAACGATTGGGTTAAAGAAATCCAAATTCTGCTATAAGGCACTGAAATACCTGGGGTTCGTCATCGGCGGAGGGACACTTCGGATGAATCCGGAACGGATAGTGGCCATACAACGGATTCCCGAGCCAAATCCGTACAAGAACTGCGAAGTTTCCTAGGAACCGCTGGGTAGTATCGCCGTTTATCAAGGATTTCGCCGCCATTGCGACACCACTCACGAACGCCCTTAAGAAAGGAAGGAACATGCGATTGGTACTGGACCAGGAGGCCAAGAACGCAATACAGGAATTGAATAAGGCTCTTACCTCTGCCCCTGTGCTGGTCCACGCAGATTTTAAGCGGCCGTTTTTCGTCCAGTGCGACGCTTCACACCATGGGGTAGGAGCGGTCTTATTTCAGCACGACGAGGATAAGAACGAGCGTCCGATAGTCTTCTTCTCTGCAAAGCTGAATAAACATCAGATTAATTATTCTGTCACAGAGAAGGAGTGCTTGGCAGCAGTACTTGCCATAGAGAAGTTCCGGCCGTACGTAGAGCTCATGCCGTTCACGGTGATCACTAACCACGCCAGTCTGAAGTGGCTGATGACCATGAAGGACCTGTGTGGACGCCTGGCACGATGGTCACTCAGACTGCAGGGTTTTGATTTCCAGATTTCGCACCGGAAAGGAGCCGACAACGTGGTGGCCGATACACTGTGCAGATGTGTCGAGAAGCTGAGGCTTGACGCAGACGATGCTCTCGGGTTCGCCACGACGCAGTTCGAAAATGCGGAATACAAAGAAATTCGGGATAAGATACGGGAGAATCAAGATCGCCTACCGGACGTTCGGGTGGAAGGCAATTTAATCTTTAAACGTCTCGGATTCTGCGGATTAGAGGACGAAGTCGAAGGAGGGACGTGGTAGCTGTGGATTCCAGCCTCGCTGACAGCTGAGCTGATTGCAACGGCTCACGATGAACCGACGTCAGGACACGAAAGCGTGAAAAAAACCCTGCAACGACTCCAGCGGCAGTACTACTGGCCGGGAATGACGGTGCAGGTCAGAGACTTCGTGGGACGGTGCGAAAAATGCAAGGAGGCCTAACTATCGCACGCAAGTCGGGATAGGGCAGGAGGTGGTGACGGAAAGACCATTTCAGAAGCTCTATATTGATTTCCTGGGAAAGTATCCACGGTCTAAGCGAGGAAAGGCGTGAATATTTGTCGTCGTGGATCATTTCTCTAAGTTCACCTTCCTGAAGTCAATGAGAGAAGCCACCGCCGCGAATGTCATCGATTTCCTGGTACAGGAGATATTTTATAAATTTGGCGTACCAGAGACTATCCATTCCGACAACGGGAAGCAATTCATCTCCAAATCCATCCAGAACATGATAGAGGCCTATGGAGTCCGACACATGCGAACGGCAGTATACTCCCCGCAAAGCAACGCCGCGGAGAGCGTGAACCGGACCGTTCTGGCGGAACGTACCTCGAACGAGACCACCGTGACTGGGACGCGTTTCTCCCGGAGATTGAAGTCGCGATTCGGAATTCGGTTCACGAGGCAACGGGCGTGACCCCGTTTTTCGCGGTGTATGGCCAACACATGTATCTCCACGGCAGCTGCTACAAATTGGCCAGAAAGCTGCAATCGATGACGGACCACGAGATCGCAACGTTTAATAGCCAGGACAAGCGTCAGATCATCCGAGAACGCATCAGCCAACACCTACATCAGGCGTATGAGCGGAGCAGCCGCCAGTGTAACAAGCGCGCTCGTGAATTCCACGCCAATCCGGGCCAAGAAGTGTACCGTCGAAACTTCACCCTAAGCGACTTCAACAAGAGCTACAACGCGAAGTTCGCACGCAAATTTGCGAAATGCCGAGTCGTGCGGCCAGTGGGGAACAATATGTTCGAGCTGGAGGACCTGGCGGGGAAGCCTATTGGCATCTAACACGCCAAAGATTTGCGTTTATAAGACTAGGACGACACGCTAAAAGAAAGAAAATAATAATAATAATAGAAGAGAGTAGGACAGACGTGGGTGTGACCTACGTTGGGGTACCCAGGAGCTTGGGGGACATATGTGTCGATCGGGAGAGAAGTGCATCCATGCACACCAAGGCAGAGAGCTGTAGCTGTAGAGCTGTAGCCTTGAAAACGGTTCTCGACCTCGATTTAGAGAGAGGCGAGAAAGTGGGAAAAGGGATCGGCGGGAACCGAACTCATAAATAGGGCAACGCAACGGCCATTTTAGTTAATTCGCACATGAATATCGTGACTCACGGGCGGATAAGTCGGATATAAATCGGTTTAGTGTCGGAAAATAAAAATAAACGTGAGTCGAGTGCTAGTGGAGGTGAAAGCTCCAAATAATCTCTAGTGGAACGTTGCAGGAGGAAAGCCAGAATTGAGGAACCCTGATCCGGAGATCAAAGGATCGGACTTTAGAGGACCGCAGGGAGACAGAAGGCCGTCTGGGAAGAGAAAAAAGTGAGTCCGTTCCGAAGGGAACCTAAAGCTAGCGATTACAAATTTTTACGGGTTTTAGAGGGCACCACGATATTTTCCATATCGATCCCGGAAAACGTTTGGACCAGGGGATACGTGTCTGGCCAGCCAGAGCCCGAGGTTCCAACCTCCAAATCCGCCCGAGCCGGCGGAGGAACCGTGCCTCGAGCCCGTGCTCTACGAAAGCTTACCAATCCTTCAAAATATAATAACTTGATTATTTATTTATTAATCTATTTATACAATTATTTATTTATATAATCAACTATTTATTTATTTATTTATTTATTTATTTAATCGTTATTTATTACCCTTGTGCCGGTTGCTTATTTATGAAAACAGGTTGTTAAATTGTCTATATGTGTGTTATTTATTTATTTATGTAATTGGCAAACACTTTGCCATAAAAACAAACACAAAACACAAATGTCATAATATAAGACAAAAGACAATACAAGCACCTAAACATTATAATACAGAAAAAAAAGGGCACTGTAATAACAACAAAAAATATATAGATAAAAAATTGAAACAATTCAACAAACAGATTAAAACTTAAATGTAAACCAATTTCAAATTTAACAATATGTAAAAAAATCCGAACCTGAGTGCAAGCAAATCTCGATTCGATATACAATTTAAACTAGATAAAATCTGCAGCGAGGGGCGTAATCCTTGTAGGGGTATGAAACATAAAAGATATTCAAGACCCGTCTCAGCCCCTGATCCCTGTTTGGAGCTCCAAGTAGGTAGGAAGATGTGCTGATCGAGAAAAAGAAAGGGGTAATTATGTTAGAGTAAATTCGTATTTTCACCAAATTTATATATTATACCCGTACAACGTTTCGTTTCCTTGTCATTTTTCGTCGATTTGTTTTGATTATACGGTACGAATGTTGACTCTGACCCATGCGGTGATGATTGATTGGAAACTAAAACAAAGTTGTTCATTAATTTAAGAACGTGTATATGTATAACGAGTAAAGTTGTAATTATGATGGGTTGCTAAGTGTTTTAAATTGGGGGGGGGGGGGAAAGATGACCGGATGAGCCAAGGACCAGGATGAAGCCACCAGAACCACATGCCAAGGGGGAACCCAACTGGAATGCCGAGGGTTCCAGGAAAGGAGGGTGCGTCTTGGGGTGCTTCCAGCCATGCCCCGAGCCTAAGTGTGGGAGGTAGAAAAGGAGTTTGTTAGTTGTTTCTTTCCGATTATTTTTGAGGAAAATCTAAAAAAAAAAAAGTGCCGATTTTTGGTCATCTCGTGTTGAGGAAAAAAAAAATCGAAAAAATATTGTTCCATAAATTATCATGCTATTAAAATCGTAAAAATTTACAGATTTCGATTTTGAATACATTATTTTATTATTTTTTTCCTCACATGCGAAATTACTTTTGTTTATACTTTTTCTTTCCTGGTCTTTTTAATGCAAGTAGTTATAATTGCCGAGTTTCCAACACTTTGTATTTGCCTTTACCAAATTAATTATAAAAACTATAATTTCTTCTGTACGGGATCAATAGATCTTGGCAGGATCAAAAATTTTAAATATTTAAAGGGACTGAAGGGCAGAGCGAAAGGCAAATAGTCAAGAATATACTATTTTATTACATTTTTTATTCTTCTCGTACCCCACATTGAAAATACTGCTTTGCGCAACATCCCAACGCCATGCAATTTTCTAGTATTTCGTTTTCTCGTCTTCATACCGGAGAACATGCGGACAGCTGTTAGAATCGCTTTTTTGCTGTCTCCATACCGTACTTAATATAAGACCAGTAATGTACTTGGTCGTTTTATGTTCGATTAATCAAGTATCGATATACTGGACCTTCCCAGTCGGACTTTGCTTCATGCGCTGAACGATTCAGGATAGAAAACAGCTTTGAACGGAGATGGCTTTTTTGTATGATGCTCGGTTTATTAAGGCGGCAAGCGGGCGATTCAGGTACCTGAATCGACCGCTGCTCCGGTAAAGAAAGAATTCAGTGCCGTTTGCCCTAGGCGATATTTCCCTTAAGGAATTTTTTTTTTTTTTTTTTTTTTTTTTTTTTAATGCGACGTGCGATGATAAAACAGTTTAATTCTTCACATGTATCTTATGATTTGCTTTTTGAACTATGTAAAATTTTTTGAACGTATTCGGCAAAGATATAAAGTATATTTTGTGTCTATTTCATTTAAGTAAAATTTATTTAAACAAATTTAATAAAAGAGAATATTTTTCCCCGGTTCAGGTTAAATTTAAAATAATAAAAAACGTATAACTATTTAAAACAAATACATTGTAATCAATTTCAAATCTCATTCTTAATTCTAAAAATAAATAAAATGTAAACAAGTATGGTTTAAAATTGTGTTTGGTCTGCGTACCAAATGATAAAATCATGTTCAACTTTTCCGAACTGTCAAATTATGTTGTCTTAATAACTAACCTAATTTTAATAAAATATAAAAGTTGCATACATTCTGGGAATCGCGGTTATGCAAATTGTGTAAACATAAGTTGGTCACACCAAATTGCAACGAAAGGCTGCACCGATAGTTCTACGACGTCATCGTGTCAAAGTGAAGGTGAATTTTAAAAGAAAGGAGAAAAAGGTATGTATTTAACTAAAATTATTATATTAATATAAGTTTTAATGACCTACAGCTTAACTATTTTATGCGAAACATACTAACAAACACTAATACTAATGATGTTATTTCATTCAACACTTTTTAATGTGTTTTCGTTAACCCTTTTTGTGTGTATCCGTGTGTGTACTTGTTTGTTTTGTGTTTTAGTTTTTTAATCTGGAGAAAAAACAAATTTTCTTGAAGAAAGAAACACATTTGATCGCGTCTTGTGACGCCCACATATATACTAACACAAACAAGTCTCAAGTGAACACACGGATACACACAAAAGACTATTCTTGTGTTTTCGTTTTCTAACCCTTTTTTATGGAAATCACTTTTGCAGGAGGCCCCGATAAAAATGGACTAGAAACGGTTTTATTTATGAACAACGCTTTGTTTGGTAGGTATGAAATATATATACGAGATCATTCTAATTTATAACTATTTTTTTTTTATTTGATTTTTATTTGGAAGCTTCTGGAACTAAAGGGAGAAATTTCCGGGACTAAATAAAAACGGTGGGCGACGCCTTCGGGAAACTAAAAAATGTCCTTATATATTATTACAATATAAATCCTCATTAAGTTCCTTTTAATATATAATAAAAACAAAAATTATTTTAAAAAATTTCTGAATGTTTTCTTTCGCGGTTGATCCTACTTTGCATGCTCCCTGGAGAGCATGATTTTCATGCTGATCGAGAAGCGACGGTTGCACCATGGGTT